>CM071931.1:44497565-44614144 GCA_016081115.2 Rehmannia glutinosa | reverse complement strand
GTTTGTTAAGTGGTAACTTTGCTGTGTAAGACAACCTAGTTGTCCCTCAAGGACTTAGCTAATTTGAGTTAACTCTGAATATATTTTAAAACGACTAAAATCGAAAAGGTTGTAAGGTTTATTCAACCCCCTCCCTTCTAAACCTTACACATCACTCCTTGGGACCTACAACTCGCTTTTTTCCCCTTGCCATTATACTTTAGTTAGTCAAACTTAGCCAAAAGTGTGCTTGTCTCAGTCTTATCGTTTTTCACAAAACGCTTTTCAATTTCAGAATAACACCATTTGAGCATTCTCACTTCTCAAATTTCCGCTTTTCCTCTGCAGAACTTGCATCCGTAAGAGAATGGGGTTGCCTCACCCTTAGCGCATAGTCCAGATCCATGCAACCCAAAATGATCATAATATTTTCTTTCCAATCCTTAAAGTTCGACCTTGTAGGTCCCAAAGAGTGTTGGGTAAATTCTAGAAGGGGGGTTAATTAGACTTTACAAATTTTTCGATTCTTTAAATCAGAGTTTAAGAAAACAGCTCAATCCTTTAAGACAGCTGGGTGCAAGATCAGCAAGAGAGTTAACCACTCAACAGTTTTCTTGAGAAAGTTATTGATATAGTGACTCAGCTGAAGATAGTCAATTGTTTTACAAATCCAGTTTTCTTTTCAGTCAGCGGAAAACTTGCTCCCTTTAACGTTTTAGTTATCAACACTTAGTGTTTTAAAGATTTTGCAGTTGATTGGATAGCAAATATAAATCAAAATATAAAGAGCAGAGATATAAAAGCAATAATGTAAAGACACAGCAATTTATAGTGATTCGACGATGGGGTAATTCCTCTACTCCACTCTTCTCCTACTCAATTCAAGGAGGAATCCACTAATGTAACAATTGACTTTAGTTACAAAAGTACAGTCAAACAACCTTGATCACACAAATAGCTATTTCTTGGACTCGGCTCTTCGCCAGAAGCGCCTGCTAGTTACTTTAGGTAATGAATCTTCAGGAAATATTCACACAGCCCTCCTTCGGATTCATAACCTTGTTCGAACTTGAACCAAACTGCTTTAATCCTTGGCAATGTAGACCTCTTGTTTGTTTTCCCAAATATTTTCCTCTTCAACTGATTAACAACTTCAATCTTTCACAATGTGTATTTGATGAAGTGTCTTTGAGTAAGCTTGATGTTTTGCAGTTAAGCTTCAGAGAGTATTTTCAAATTTCTTGCTCGAACACTCTTGTGTCTAATTTGTTTCATGTATCTTTACATGTTGGCATAACCTTGTTCTCAGGTTTTCTGCAGGCTTTTTGAAAAGGAGTCATCACCTAATTGCTTCTCATTTGCTCATTCCTTTTGAATCCTAATAGCTTGAGCACTTTAAGGTTTCTGACATGTCCTTGTTACTAAAATAATTAACCAAATTCCTTTGATTTAGTGCAATGGATTTGTTCATATGTATTAGTTCTTCAACTTATTCACCTCTTTTTAACTTAAGCTTGAGTCTTCTCACTTATTCTTCGATTGGCGATATCTATCAATGTTTTTCTTATTGTGTAAGTAACTTCCTTGGACTTGTTGAAACGGACTTCTTGGATGTCTTAGTCCTTCATTTGTTTTACCCCTTTTTGACTTAAGCTTGAGTCTTCGACTTATTCTTCTGATGGACTTTGTTGTCAGTCTTCTTAAAGACTTGGTTGTCGCACTTGGGTGGGAGTCTTCTGATGTTTTCTTAGTTGTAAGTCAACTGGTTGTTCCCATTACTCAGCTGCGAGTCTTCTGATAATATCTTTAACAAGTCTTTTCCACTATCACTTGGTTGTTTTTGAGTCGGCCAAAGACCTATCTATTACATGTGCGAAAATTACATTGAAATGGGGTGTCAACTTCCTAATATAATGTTTTCTAAGCATCATCAAAATATATACAATAAATTTCCTAACATACCCATTAAGCATGGGAATGTTGTTGGTGTTAACAAAAATAGAAGTAGCAGACATCATAGCTGAACAGAGAGCAAAAAATCAAAAATTAACAGTCATGCTCACATTAAACTGTATTCAATCATTAAATCCAAATATGTTGGTAACAGCTCGAGGCACCTAACACAAAATTAATATCAAGTTTTTGAACAGTAATATTAACTTGTAAGTGGCTACCTCTTTGTAGTGATCAAACACTAACAATAAATCTTGTCAAGCAATATTGTTTTCCTTTAGGCCGACAAAATGCTTACACGGATAACCTTATAGTTGTCACGTATTTACCATCACATGTGTTTGTGTATTTTTTGGACAAGTATTATCCTTCATTGGGGCCAGTTAATACCCACATGAATATACTCAAACACAAACATTTAATATTCTCAATTAATAAATTTACACAATTGAGGACACTTTGACAACTTCGGGTTTCAATAAATTCATTTTGAATATCGGACAAATAATTTGAGACATGAGATGTACCAAATAAATTTAAAATAAATTATTGAATAATGTATTAGCACATAATACATATATGCTAATCTTTTTTTTGACAGAACATATATGCTAATCTATTCGGGCCAATTTGTAACATTATATACTACACTCGGGTACCAAACAGAAAATAATAGCATCCACAATTCTTAAAACATTATATTAGCCCCAAAGTTACAATATTTTGTTCAAAAAGACCATCTTCCTCCACTCCCAATTCCAGTCAACCACAATCAAACTATTATATATAAAAATCTACTTATGCAGCTTCTCGATTTCTCGTTAGGTTATCCTCTGTTAGAATTTAAGAAAGAGGTAGCGATTAGTGTAGCACGAGAGTTGGGCCATCTGGATTCGCAAACTGGGTTGCAGTTTTGATTTTCTAAAATCTCATTTTCTCCTTTTTTTTAGTAATCTTCAATGGAATAAGTTCCCAAAATATATATCAACAGTAATGGGCATCCGAAAAGAAAGTTTTAATTCTAAATATTCTGAATTACCCATTTATATAACCAAAACAATTGACATCCAAATTGAATAGGTGGTTTCGAAATCTAAATTCACAACTGGACACAATTTTTAAAACCCATAAATTCATCATCCCTAAACTTAATTCATAAGCCCCAGAATTAAAAGTCATACTAATCTTTACAAATAAGAACTGTAATGGTTCACGAAGAATTTACAAAAGCATGCTTTAACACATCTACCATGATAATTCGAAAAAGGAAGAGATTAATCTAAATCTAAGAGATTAATCTGAATCTCGTTAGTATACCTGAATCCATAGTTGAGTCTGAATAGCCTGATTTGATTTCTGGTCTTCCAAATGAGCGTTTTTGTCTTTGGTTTTCTGTATCACGTACGTTTCTGGCTTAAGAACCGTTCTTTGAGGACCATAATCACTTTTGGCTAGTTATCCCCTTGATTTACAATTTGGTCCATCAACAAATTATAATCTCCTATTAGTATTTACACATTTAATTTCATAATAATTTGATATTATGTTAATCCAAACTTGAAACTTAAGTAGATCACTTTAATTGGATTATACCGTAAGACAGTTATGTACATTTAATTAACATATGTTAGTACAAATTAAATAGTTCAAATAAAAGTCTCTCTTGATAGGAATACGATTTGGATTTGCTTCCATGATAATAACTTTGCTTTAAAGATGAAAGACTGTGAAAACGCAAGTGTTAAACCTTTTGAAAAACATTGAGATCTAGTTCAGCAACCAGTGCGGAAGGCTCAAAGAACCAACCGCTCTGATACCACTTGTAGGTCCCAAGGGGTATGGTGTAAGGTATAGAAGGGGGGGTTGACTCAAATCGGCTAAGTCCTTAAGGGGGCAACTAGGTTGGCTTTCTACAAAAAAGTTACCCACTCAACAGACTCGACTGAGCTATTGATATTATAACTTAGTTGCATCAGCTAACACTTAACTTTTAGATGATTCGGTTTTTAACAGCGGAAGACTTAACACCCTTTGTTAATTTTAAGCTCATTTTTAGCACTTGTTATTATCAGTTGGATAGCAATATAACTTATCAGCAGATATGAAAATATAAGCAAGAAAGTAAATGCCGAAAGTAAATAATACAAGCAAATTTATAGTGGTTCGAGGATGGGGTAATTCCTCTAATACACTCTTCTCCAACTCCGGGAGGCCAAAATCCACTAGGTAACAGATCAAGTTACAAAGCAGTTCTCAGTCTAGAGACAATCTTGATCACACAGTTGGCTTCTCCTGCGACTCTGCTTCTTCACAAGACAGCTGCCTTGCTATTTCAACTCCCTTCAAGTCTTTGGAATTGATCACAAAGCCTTCCAACAAACTTGAAACTCCTTGTTCGACCTTGAACCTTTCTACAACTCCTTCAATTTGGAGAGTAGACCTATTTTCGTTCTTGAAACTTTTCCTCTTCAACAGGTTTGAAGTAGTCTTTCCTTCACAGCATGTGTTGGATTGAGTTCCTTCGAGTTTTAGGATTGAGGTATTCTTTGATAAGTTTTAAGAATATTGCAGGTTATGCTTGCTTGAATATTTCTTGATTCATTCATGCTTGTTTCAGGTAACCTTTTCTCAGATGCTTCCTCAGCCTTTTAAAGTGCTCATTTGAAAATTTGCACGTTGAAGAGATAGGCTATTTTCAAATGACACTTCTTGATCGTTGGCTTGTATTTTCTTGGCCTGCAGAGATGTGATGTTGACCCTTCCTCGTATTAAATGACTCTACAGCTTTACAGGGTCTGACACATGCTCATGTGTTTCCCATTGGTTTATTCATTTTGCATATTTCTGAGCCAAACACTTTAAGACCGGGCAGCTTGGGCTTATTACGTAATATTCTTGACTTCCTTCCAACAGCGGATCAATGTCGATTGTCTTGACTTGATCATTGTCTTTACCCTTTGACTTTAGTCTGCTCCAATCATGGGAATGACTCAATCTGTCACTTCAACTGTTAGACTTGGCTCCTTTTGCTGACTTAACTGACACTTCTTCATACTTCACACAGTTGTTCCTTAGCTGGCTCTCCTTAGTCGAGTCTTTGCCTTCCATCTTGGCCATACTCGGTGACACACGAGTCTTCACTCTAATCTGCTGAGTTGACTTCTTGCATTCTTCGACATAGGCGACTTCACTCACTCTTTCTCGATCTATCTATTACAACATAGAATTACAAGGAAAATGGGGTGCCAACTTCCTAGTTTAAGTTTTACATGGTATCATCAAAATCTTACAAATAAATTTCCCAACAATTTCTCCCTTTTTGATGATGCCAAAACTTAAATAAAATAAACAAAAACACAAGCGATTCAAGAACAAAGATTGTATGATTTAAATAATCAATTTTATTTATCATAGCATTCTTGTCTTTTACAAAGTTGTTTGCAACAATATACTCTATACATTTATTGAAATACAACATGTATCAGAGCAAACTTACAAAGAAGGTATCAGAGCTAACAGCTAACTTACAAAGAACTTACAGTTGTGTATTTACAACATAAAATACATAAAGGGGTTGCAGTCGTCTTTTAACGCCTTGCCTGCTTCCTTTTTCTCTCTTCATCTTACGCTCTTCTTCTGTCCTCATCATCTCTCCTTCTCTTTATTTCTTCTTCATCTTTCTTTTCTTTTCATAGGTATGCCTTGTAGCAGGGTCATCCCTACGCTGCATTTCCTCCCATTCACGCGTCTCCCGTTCATTTTCACCTTCTTGTCTCCTCACAGCTTCTTCATGCTTGCTCTAGACTTCCAAATTTGCAAGATGATCATATCCAGCCCAGTATGTGGTCCCTTTCTTCTATTGATCAATTTACTTAATGTTCTCAGGAATTGGTTGCGGTCGAGAACCTCTGCCTCTTCCTCTTCCACTTGATCTTCCCCTTTCTCTTCCTGACTTAGCTCCTCTGGGAGTTTGTTGTACTCGTGCTTTTCCTTTTCCAGCTGAGTGATCAGTGCTGGAACTCTGCTGCACATCATCTAGGTTATACACATCGAGACCTTTCTCCCAGTACATATCTCAGGCTTGCGGTAGAATCATATCTCTGAAGTAGCCTTCTGCCTCTAGAGTTTGAAACTCCTCTAGGGATCTGGGCTCAGACCCAGCATCAGGCATAGCAATGTCTCTTGTGGGCTTGATCGCAGGGAAATCCTTTCCTACTGGAGAACCATCATATTGCATCCTTATATTCTGAATCCGCACAGAATGTTTCTCAGCCACCTTTTCGAACTCCGCTTCGATGGCTTTCCTTGATTCTTTCACTGCCAACTCAGCTTTCTGTTCCACGGATAGCTCTTTTGGTAGCTTGCTGAGAAGTGAAGTTGTAATCTCTCCTTGTTGAGGAGTTTGGGCATATATAAGCTTCAGAGGGAGATTTTTCGAGCTTCATTCCCCCTTAGCTTGTACTTCCTTCTTTTCCACCTTATGACTCCCTTTGCTTTCCTTTAGTTCCTTCAAGGCCTCGCCGTCCCCCTTTTTGGCATCATCACCAAACAATAGGGTCAGACCAGGGAACAATCCACTGAGAATAAAGTCAAGTCGGCTGTTTGTAGAATTTTGCTTGTCATCTGCTTTGGGGTAGGCTGTTCTGAATTCTGATCGCGTTGCCTTTGACTCAATTGCCATTAATTTCATTTGTGTCTGGAGAACACTGAATTGCTGGTTCATGTTGGCCCCCAGCCTTGCAATTTCTCTCTTGTGTTGCAGTTTAAGTAACTCCATGTCCAACTTGTGGGATTCTTCAATTCTCACCATATATTCCTTCTGCCTCTGATGAAATTGTATATTATCCGCACTCCATACTAGCAACTCTGCAAAGAGTGACTTGAAGTAACAGACATGCTCTAATCTCATTGCAGTTGTTTGAGCAACCCATTCCCTAATTCGTAGAACAACACCTCGAATATCCCTGATGATACTTGCATCACGGTTGTCTAGCCTTAGGTCTAACGATGCTAAGCCGTGTTCCATTTTCTCAATTTCTTTGCAAATGGATTTAAATGCCTTTCGGAAGTCAGTTGTAGAAGCAGACTCTTCCTCAGGCCAAACAACATCGAAGTCAAAATCTATAGGCTCTATCGTTGATTCAGTTGGGACACCAGTCTCTACTTGCACAGTGTACTTGGCTTACTCTCTAGCAGACTTGGCATCCAGAGGTAGCAACTCTGCTTCAAAATATATATCTCTTCAAACCTATTATCCGGGATGAGAGGGATTCCCGTAGGTCTAACTTGTGGAGCATTTCCCTTCTCCCTTTGAGTGGAGTCAGCTTGACTTTCCACACCGCACTGACCTTCGATAGCATGGGAGTAGTTGCTATCTTAGCCCGCTCAATTGATAGTTTTCAGCTTGAGCGATTGTGTTAGCTGCTCGGTGATCGATCCTCACTGTCTTAACGACTTCCTCTCAGATCGATTTGCGTTTTCTTTTTAGTCAACTGGTCCTTAGCTAGTTTATCAGCGTCATCGGAGTGTGATGTAGCCATTAGGGTTGGCTCATCATCGAATGCGAACTTCATCGGAGCTGTTTTATCACTGACAGTACTCCCAAAGTCTTTAGCATCCTCGGCCTTGTCCTTGGCAGATTCATCAATAGGTGTGGACTCGGCTTCATTGCCGGATTCTAGAAATGATGTGTCAATGTTTTCCTGGGAATCACTGAGAGTGCTGATTTTGTCTTCTTCATCAGCCGTCTCGACATGAGGAATTTGCTCTTTCTCAACTTCTTTACCTAAGGAAGTCTCAACCTCCTTTAGGCCTACATTACCCCCAGCCAGCAGTCTCAACCGTTGTAGGGCCTTCTACATCCCTATTTGCAATCTCAACTGCAGTAGGGTCTTGGACAGTTTTCCCTGCAGTAGACTCATCTGCTTTAAGGTCTTCATTGGCATCCGTCGGAATCTTAACCCTAGGATTGCACTTTGAGTACCAGGAGTCTCAACTCCCATGGTCTCCATTCCATTCTTTGCCTTAGTTGCATCAGCAGCGTCATCGGCCTTCGGTGTAGAAGAAGTTTTAGTTGAGGTAGTCTCAACCGTCCGAGCTTCGTTAACTTCACTCTGATGTTCCATTGATTTCTTACCTTCACCTCCTTACTTCATAGTTTGGTCTCTCACAGCATCCTCCGACCCAGCTATTGTGGAGAGAGCTTCCCCCTCAGCTGGTGCACCAACTAAGTTAGATGTTGTGGGATTGTTCTGCTCCTGAGACTCGGCTGTTTTTCTTTTTGAGTAATCAGCCGTGGGGGCAAGTGTCTCAACACCTTCTTCGGGGGTTGTCTTGACTAGGGTGCCCGTTTCATCTCCTTCCCTAGCTTCATCGTCGGTCCCCTGAGAGCCATTTTCAGAATGCACGAGGGATGTGGTGGCACTAATAATAGCAGCGATCTTCTGTGCCACATCCAAGAGGATAGAGCTGGGAGAGAGGTTAGAAGATTCTCCCAGACCCTCTTGCAAATGTTGTTTGTGCATGGCTTTTGATTCTGTTATGGCTTGTTTGAATACGGCCTTCTCAACTGCTACAGAAGGATCAATCTCTTCCAAGTCACTGCTGTCAGTTGACTCCATGGCATGCTCATGACTGCCGATGAACATGCACATCTTTGTATTTTCAAGAGCTTTGGCTTTCTCTAAAGCTTTCTCCTTTTCACCATCTTTGATGGTACGAAGGGCATCCATGCAAAATTCTTCATTTAGGGCATAGGAGACAGAGACGTTTCCTAGGAAGCTTAGGAGCTCCTCCTCTTCTTCGATGTGCTCAAATTGTTGTCTAGAGTAGTCCAGCATCCAATTTCTCCAGTCCCTAAGTCTCTGTTGAATATCAGGATAGACAAGAGACAACATAATGACGTCGTCATCATCCCCTTCTTCCTGAACCGTAGCCAGTGGAGGATTCTCTTCCTCAGGTTCATTTGTATCAGTCTGAGGGGAGTGGACAACTCTTTCTTCGGGCAACTTGGTTGTCTCAGCTCCTTGCTTTTCCACAGCAGTCTCTCGAGCAGCTGGGTATTCTACACTCTGATGATCAACATCAACAGTCTTCTCTGCATCCATGGTGGCTACATCTCCACCATCCTTCTCTTTAGACTGATCTTCTTGAGCATCAATAGTCTCTTCGGGCTTTTCTGGCTGACTGGCAGACTCAGCTTTTTCAACCTCAGACTTCTTAAAAAGTCTTCTATACTTGGTTCTAACAAGAGGAACAACATCCTCTTCGGCTTCTTCACCTGTGGCTTTTGGCTCCACCATCTTTATCTTTTTCGCAACAGCTAGCTTGCGAGACGCAGCTTTGCGCTTCTTCTTCACAACTGGAGAAGGTATAGGCGAATACTTCTCGGTCTCGGCTGTGGGGGCAGGGGCTTCTGGGTTGGCTGCTGGGGCAGGTGCTTGTGGCTCGGCTGCAAGGGCAGGAGCCTTCTTGGACTTGGCTGCGGGGGCAGGTGCTTGCTTAGCAGCCGCAGCTTTCTTCTTCTGAATAGGCTTAGGGGAGAGAGTTGGAGCGGTTCTTTGCCAGTGTGTTTTTCGGCGGGTGTCTTTGACTCACCCTCACTCGTGTCAGCTTTTCTGGCATACGTCTTCCTCTGAGCTCCAGAAAGGTTTTCCTTAAACATCTTCTTGTTCACATGGAATGGCTTTCCATGGCGCAGGGCAATCCCTTTCACTTCCATCAAATGGCCAATCACCAGGTCATACCCCAATGAGCATCCGAAAGTCCCATCTTCCTAATGGACTTATTGATCACGTTTTAGATATGGTTGAAGATAAACTCAGCCCAATTAATCTTCTCTTCTTCAATTATCGCAGCCATCACCACCAGCTTAGTCCTAGACAGCGGGTTAACGTTTCCAAACTTCATATCCACGCACTTGGACACGATGTCCATCAGTTTATGGTAATCTTCCTTGGTCAACTCTTTCTTGGCTGTATAGACAGCCTTCGCAGCTGACTCAGGCTTGGCTGTCTCTTTCCATGTCGCAGCAATATTGACATCCTTCTCGGTGATCTCCTTCAGCCCATCAGTAGGCAACTTGCAATGCTCAGCAAGGTCCGCAGCAGTGATCTTAATAGCCTTGCTTTGAATAGATGAGCGAATCTCTTCATCATGCACTTCCGCATTTACATAGAACATCGTGATCTCCTCTAGATACGTGTGAGACAACTCTATGGTGAGAAAGTCCTTCAGACCAAACTTCTAGAGTTTCTCAGCAATTTTCTTCACCAGAGCTTCATCAGCACCCTGTTTCACCATCCCCTTGAAATCCACTGTTGATCCTGAGTGAATCTTCTCAGATAACTTAACGGAATCATAAGATGATTCAATTTTCAGAGAAAATAACCGGTGAAAAATGCATAATTGATCTTTGAAAGAAGGGTTTTCGAACTTTTGCAGAGAGTTTTTCTTGCTTGTTGAAGATGAGAGAGTTTTTGTGAGGAGAGAGAAAGAGTGTTCTCGACTTATATTGGACTTGAAAGTACGGTTTTTGGAATTTGAAAAACTTGATCAAAATCGACGGTCAGGATTTAACCTTCAAAAACGCATTAATTTCCCTGCATTAAATGCAGCAGCATTTATATCCAATCATATGCTTAATCGTGCAGCTTTTGTATTGACAGTCATAGTTACGCTGATGTCATTCTTAAAAACATCCCCGCTCGCATAAAATGACTGCGTTTTAGTCAGTTAGCTCATAAATAACTCTGATATCATCCAAAAGTTACTTAACTCTGCTTCTCTATTCACATTAGATCACTCAGCTGTCAGCTAACTCGATACAGCTGATTTCCCATCTAGGTTGTTTCACTTGTGTAGGTCCCAAGGGGTGTGAGTAAGGTTTAGAAGGGGGGTTGAATAAACCTTACCAACTTTTCGATTTAGTCCTTTTAAATAAGTTACAGAGTTTAATACACAGCTAAGTCCTTGAGGGACAGCTAAGTTAGTTAATCAGCAGAGTTAGCCACTCAACAGACTCGATAGAGCTGTTGATAGAATAACTCAGATGTTTAGTCTAATCCTTAACTTGGTTGTGATGAATTTTTCAGCGGAAGACTTAACACCCTTGAATTTGTTTTAACTTAGTTTTAAACACTTGATTTTAGCACTTAGTTACTTATCAGTTGGATAGCAAATTATCAACATATATGAAGTGTGTATGCAGAAATAAAATGATGAAATGTAAATGACACAATAATTTTTATAGAGGTTCGAAGATGGGGTAATTCTTCTACTCCTCTCTTCTCCAACTCCTGGAGGAATCCACTAAGTAATGTCAATTCACAAAGTGGTTATCAGTCCAGATACAAGTCTTGATCACACAGCTGACTTGCTCCTTTGGGACTCAGTCTAGAGATGCCTTGGTCACACAGCTAGCTTCTCGTCCAACTCAGTTTCTTCACAGGGCGGCTGCCTTGCTACTTCAACTTACTTTCTCAAGCTTCTTGGATTTGATCACAAAGCCCTCCAATAACTTGAGATTGGTTCGACCTTGAACCTTCTTACAATCCTCCTTGGAAAGTAGACCCCTTTTGATTCTTCAAAAGTTTCCTCTTCAACAGTTTGAAGTTGTCTTTCCTTCACAGCTTGGTGTTGGATTGATTTCCTTAGAGATTTAGCCTTGAGGATTTTGCTTGAATAACTTGAGAATATTTTGCAAGTTACAGTTTGAATATTGCTTTCTTGTTCGTGGTTCAGGTATGCAAAGTAACCTTTTCTCAAAGTGATTCCTCATCCTTTTATAGTGAACTTTCAAAAATCTGCCCGTTGAAGAGATAGGTTGATTTTCAAAAGGCACTTATGTTTGTTGGCTTGTCTTTTCTTGGTCTTCAATCTTGAGATGTAGACCTTTCCTCATATTAAATGAATATCCAGCTTTTCAGGTTCTGACACGAGGTGCAGTGCTTCCCATTGGTTTATACCTTTTGCACGCTTCGGGATCGAGCACTTTAAGACATGGCAGCATGGAAGTATTACTTATTTAAGTAATTTTCTTGACTTTTGTGCAACGGATTCTTTTCAGTTAACTCCTCTTTGCAGCTGCCTTTTCCCCATGTGACTTGAGTCTGCTCCAATGATTGAAAGACTCATCTGTCACTTCAACTTGACTTGGCTTCTTGGGTTGACTTAACTGACTCTTCTTACAGCTGTTTCACAGCCGATACTCCTTCAGTCGAGTCCTTGGTCTTCTTTCTTGGCCATACTAAGTTGTTCCTCGACGGAGTCTTCTCTTCACATCTTCAGTTGACTTCTTGTATTTCCAGGCATAGCTGACTTGACAAGCTTATTCAGCCCTATCTATTACAATAAGAATTATAAGGAAAATGGGGTGCCAACTTTCTAGTCTAAGTTTTTCATGGCATTCATCAAAATCTAAACAAAAAATTTCCCAACAACTTGGCTGAAATGTGACATTTGCTCATTTTTCATTCTCTCTTATTTTGTCTACGTTGATTGAGTCTTCTGAGTATCCTAACTTAGCTCAATTAACCCTAGCTCATTCTTAAACTCTTCAAAGTTGGATTCACATAAGGGCTTTGTGAATATGTCTCTAACTGTTTATCAGTTGAGATGTATTCCAAAGTGATGTCTTTCTTTTCAACATGATCTTTTATAAAATGATATCTGACATCAATGTGCTTTGTTCTTGAATGCAACACTGGATTCTGAGTGATTGCAATAGTACTAGTGTTATCACACATAATTGGAATTTCTCTTTCTTCTATATCATAGTCTCTTAGTTGTTGTCTCATCCATAAGACTTGGGCACAACAGCTACCCGCAGCTATGTACTCTACATCAGCTATGGATGTAGCTATTAAATTATGTTTCTTTCTGAACCAAGAAACTAATTTGTTTCCAAACATTTGACATGTACTTGATGTATTCTTCCTGTCAACTCTACATCTAGCATAATCTGAGTCTGAGTATCCTACCGGCTTGGATCCTCCTTCCTTTGGATACCATAAGCCAACTTCTTGGCATCCCTTCAAATACCTTAGGATTCTCTTAGCTGCAGCCATGTGACTCTCTTTTGGTGCAGATTTAAATCTAGCACATACAACTACAACAAAGGTGATGTATGGCCTGCTTGTTGTTAAATAGAGCAATGATCCAATGAGGGATCTATATCTCATTTGATCAACAGCTTTGCCATCTGCATCCATGTCCATCTTGACTGATGTATTCATAGGAATCTTCACTGATGACTTCTCTTCCATACCAAATTTCTTCATTAAATCTTATGTATACTTGGTTTGGCTTATGAAGGTTCCATCCTTCAATTGCTTGACTTGAAGTCCTAAGAAGAAAGTCAGCTCTCCCATCATGCTCATCTCAAATTTGCCTTGCTTGATGTTTGAGAACTTATCACACAACTCTTTATTTGTGGATCCAAAAATGATGTCATCCACATATATTTGAACAAGCAGTATACTCTCTCCATCTTGAATTCTGAAGAGTGTTCTGTCCACTTTGCCTTTGGTGAAACCATTGTCAGTTAGAATTTGAGACAATGTATCATACCATGCTGTTGGTGCTTTTTTCAATCCCTACAATGCCTTCTTGAGCTTGTAAACCTTATCTCAAATAGTTTTCTACTCAAAACATGGAGGTTGTTCAACATAGACTTCTTCCTCTAACAGTCCATTTAGAAATGCACTCTTCACATCCATTTGATATACAGTGAAGTTCTTATGTGCAGCATAAGCTAGAAACATCATTATTGCTTCCAATCTAGCAACAGGAGCAAAGATTTCAATAAAATCTATACCTTCTTCTTGGAAATACCCTTTGGCTACCAATCTTGCTTTGTTTCTGACAACAGATCCTTCCTCATTCATCTTGTTTCTGAATACCCACTTAGTACCAATAACATTTTGGTGGGTTGGCCTTTGAACTAACTCCCATACTTTGTTTCTCTCAAACTGATTCAGCTCTTCTTGCATGACCTGAATCCAATGTGTGTCTTCCAATGCTTGAGACACATCTTTAAGCTTTTTTTGGGAAATAAAACAAGTGAATATAGCTTCATGATGTGCACTGGATCTGGTTCTTATGCCATCTCTAATATCTCCAATGATTAACTCAAGTGGATGGTCTCTCAGCCATCTCACATCAGGTTGGAGTAAGTCTACTGGATTTAGCCATCGTGCAGCTAAGTTGTCTTGAACAGCTTCTTCATCATCATTCAGCTCCATACCTTCCAGTTGTCTTTGAGATTCGGCTATCTCATCTTCATCAGGGTTGAGTGCTCTCACTTCTGCTTCAACATAAGGACTCTTCTGCATAGTTGGTTGATTCTGTTTGTCAGCTAACTAATCAATGTCTTCTCCATTCACATTTGGCTCATCAAATACCACATGGATAGACTCTTCCGTAACCATAGTCCTCTTGTTTAGCACTCTATAGGCTTTACTCTCAGCTGAGTATCCCAAAAATATATATTCATCAGCTTTAGCATCAAAAGCCTTCAAATTGTCCTTGCCATTGTTGTGGATGAAACACTTACATCCAAATACCTTTAAATATCCAACATTTGGCTTTCTCCCTATCCAAATATCATAGGGAGTCTTGGTTAATTGCCTATTTATCATGCATCTATTCTTGAGTATAGCATGTTGTATTTATGGCTTCAGCCTAAAATCTCTTAGGCAATCCAGCTTCAGCTAATATTCTCCTTGCAGCTTCCTTGAGAGTTTTATTCCTTCTTTCAGCTACTCCATTCTGTTGTGGAGTCCTTGCTGCTGATAACTCATGAGAAATACCATTTTCAACACAATACTGAGTTATAATCCCATTGACAAACTCAGTTCCCCTGTCAGATCTTATCTTTATAATGGTTTGACTCTTCTCATTTTGAACTCTTCTCATCAGCTGAGGCAACTTCTGCAGTGTTTCCTTCTTTTTACACAAGAAAATTGTCCATGTATATCTTGAATAGTCATCCACCACCACTAAGGTGTATTTCTTTCCACTGATGCTAGCTGGCTCAACAGGACCAAATAAGTCCATATGCATTAGATACAATATTCTGGTTGAATAAGGACTTGGCTTATCCTTGAATGATGATTTGATCTGCTTTCCCATCTGGCATGCATCACATATACTTTCATTCTTGTATACTGAGTCTGCCATTGTTGTTGATCTCCTTGAATCTTGACAGATTTCTTTTATTTCCTGTCATATGTCTGGAACAACCACTATCCATGTACCAGGTTCCTTGGCACTCAGTTGTTCCTTGAACCTGCAATCAAGGAAATCAGTGTTTAGGTATCCATACTTGTCTGGGTCCTGGGTGGTTTGTGCTATAAGATGATCCAACCAATTTATAGCCAGATGATCTAACTCTAAGAGATTGCCATCTATCAGTACCATAATCATAATGCACATTAGCAAATTGCTTGGGGGTTTTAGGATCATACAATTGTCTCTTTTTTCTGTATGCTTGTCTGTTTGTTTTAGCAACTGCTTTCTTGGGGTAGTTGTGGTATTTCTGGGTGTAGTGTTTGGGTGCATAAGTGTGCTGATAATAGCTCTTTTTCCTTGGCAATGACCTTTGTTGAGGTTGAGGACTTTGCCATTTTGGCTTGTATCCCATAGGTCTTTGCTGATATTTCACATGGTTATTCCAATCAGCTTGGTTTGGATAATTTCTACCATTCTCATCATATGTATTTCTTTGATGAAATCTCTGGGGCTTTTGGTAGTTCTGTTTTGCTTTTACAGAGTATTTTCTAATGGGAGTCTGCTGATGGACCTATTTGGATTTCTTCCCAGTTGTCCTTTCAGCATACTCTACTGACTTCTTTTTTTTTCCCTTATAACCAAGGCCAGTATGATTGTGATTGTGTTTTGGTGTGGATGTTGGTGTAACATATGGTGTTTTGGCTTTTGGATTCACTCATTGCTTGAGGATCCTTTTTTCCAAAATCACTCTTGGAGCTTGACTATGTACAAAGGAATTGAATCCTATGTCTGTCTTATCTCCACACTCTTTTTGACTCAGAATAAGTTAATCTAATGATTTGGATGCTTTTGTAAATAAGGCAATCATATTTTTAAGATCGTTTTCTCTTTTCTTAGTGGCGGCTAATTCTGCTAAGATCTTGACATTTTTAGCCTTCAGCTTAGTATTCTCATCAGCTATGTGACTTAGAGTACTCAGCTATTTTCTCAGCTGTGAGTTTTGGCTTTTAAGCTGGTTGTTCTCCTCATTCAAAAGTGTGTGTGAGGTTTTAATGTGCTCAAAATCTTTCATCATTTTGCCTAATGAATCATAAAGATCTGTGGGTGATGAAGTGTGTGTATCACAGTCACTATCACTTGAATCAGGGTTAGCTTATCCCAGATTTCTTTGGCTGATCTGCATGACTTGACTTTGTTGAACATCCCCTTGTCCAACATCTTGTAGAGAATATCCTTGGCCACATTGTCCAGGTTATATGTCTTTCTATCTTCATTAGTCCATTAAGTGCGAGGTTTTTCAACCATGGCTGGTCTAGTCTCTGCAGCAGCTTCTCCTTCAGCTAGAGGTGCTGCTCTTGCAGCAGTGTTGACTTTGAATATTTGTAGTGGCCATCTTCTATCACAAGCCACATTTCATCGTGTAAAGCTGATAGGTGAGCCTGCATTCGAATCTTCCAGTCATCAAACTCTTCCACAGTAAACATAGGAATACGAGTTAGATTTGCTTCCATGATTATAATTTTGCTTTAAAGATGAAAGACTTTGAAAACACAAGTGTTAAACCTTTTGAAAAAGATTGAGATCTAGTTCAGTAACCAGAGCGGAAGGCTCAATGAACCAACCGCTCTGATACCACTTGTAGGTCCCAAAGGGTGTGATGTAAGGTTTAGAAGGGGGGGTTGAATAAACCTTATCAAATTTTCATTTTTTAGTCCTTTTTAAAATATTTCAACAGAGTTGACTCAAATCAGCTAAGTCCTTGAGGGACAGCTAGGTTGGCTTTCTACAGCAAAGTTACCCACTTAATAGACTCGACTGAGCTGATGATTGTATAGCTTAGCTGCGTCAGCTAACACTTAACTTTTAGATGATTTGGTTTTTAACAGCGGAAGACTTAACACCCTTTGTTAATTTTAAGCTCGTTTTTAACACTTGCTTTAGCACTTGTTATTATCAGTTGGATAGTAATATAACTTATCAACAGATATGAAAATATAAGCAAGAAAGTAAATGTTGAAAGTAAATGACACAAGCAAATTTATAGTGGTTCGAGGATGGGGTAATTCCTCTAATACACTCTTATCCAACTCCTAAAGGAATCCACTAGGTAATAGATCAAGTTACAAAGCAGTTCTCAGTCTAGAGACAGCGTTGATCACACAGCTGGCTTGTCCTGCAACTCAGCTTCTTCACAAGACAGCTGCCTTGCTACTTCAGTTCCCTTCAAGTCTTTGGAATTGATCACATAGCCTTCCAACAAACTTGAAACTCCTGGTTCGACCTTGAACCTTTCTACAGCTCCTTCAATTTGGAGAGTATACCCCTTTTCATTCTTGAAACGTTTCCTCTTCAATTGGGTTGGAGTAGTCTTTCCTTCACAGCGTGTGTTGGACTGAGTTCCTTCGAGTTTTAGGCTTGAGATATTCTTTGATAAACTTTGAGAATATTGCAGGTTATGCATGCTTGAATATTGCTTGATTCGTTCGTGCCTTGTTCAGGTAACCTTTTCTCAGATAATTCCTCAGCCTTTTATATTGCTCATTTGAAAATTTGCCCGTTGAAGAGATAAGCTATTTTCAAATGATACTTCTTGTTCGTTGGCTTGTCTTTTCTTGGCCTGCATAGATGTGATGCTGACCCTCCCTCGTATTAAATGACTCTGCAGCTTTACAGGGTTTAACATATGCTCCAGTATTTCCCATTGGTTTATTCCTTTTGCGTATTTCTGGGCCAAACACTTTAAGACCGGGCAGCTTAGACTTATTACTATATTGAGTAATATTCTTGACTTCCTTCCAACGATCAATGTCAGTTATCTTGACTTGACTGCTGCTTTTACCCCTTTGACTTGAGTCTGCTCCAATCATGGTAATGACTCAATAGTCACTTCAACTGTTAGACTTGGCTCCTTTTATTGGCTTGACTGACACTTCTTCATACTTCACACAGTTGTTCCTCAGCTGGCTCTCCTTCGGTCGAGTTTTTGCCTTCCATCTTGGCCATACTCAGCTGACACACAGCGGAGTCTTCACTCTAGTCTGTAGTTGACTTCTTGTATTCTTCGACATAGCCGACTTCACTCAGCTCTTTCAGTCCTATCTATTACAACATAAAATTACAAGGAAAATGGGGTGCCAACTTCCTAGTTTAAATTTTACAGGTATCATCAAAATCTTACAAATAAATTTCCTAACACTATGATTGACATGGCAATTGTCGTCATTGTGAAATTATGCACCTATATTTAGTCGACAATGATAGGCTACTACTTATCCGTATTGTATTTTTGTAAAGCAAATTCATATTTCACAAAACGAAAAAAAAACGAAAGAAACAAATTCATTATTCATATTTTACATTAAGGGTAATTACAATAAACCCCTTGAGGTTTGGGCTAACTTTAAAAAATCCAGAATTTTTTTGAAAATTACAAAACACCCATATTTGGGACATCCCAAAAACGAATATTGGATTATATAATTGGGATGGAATGAGTATATACAACATGCCCACTGACACAAGAGCCGCCTTGCACAACCATTTGTCAAAGGAAGACGCACTCTAAATGATACAACAAGAACTATGAATTACAGAAAATACAAGACAAGAAACTAAAAACTCCCCCATGAGAAGAATAAAACGCAACCCGAAAAAGAAGACTAGACACTCCCTGAAGGAGACTATTAACTAAGACACACAAAAATACACCCCGGGTACGAGCTATCCCCATGTACTGCAAGACAACCATTTTTGACCTGCCTACGGGCTTCACCCTTCAACCAAACCACAAAGACACCAAAAAAAAGAAAAACAAAAAAACACCAAAACAACCACACAAACAAAAAAAAAACATAGCAAACTATAAAGAAAAAACAAACCAGGAAAAATAACATCGGCATCTCCCTGTCCCAAATCTACCACCGCAGCCCAACTCCACCATTCTCCATTGACTCGCCTCTAGCAGCGAAAGACCGACCGCCACGAAAAACTCCCAAATCTCGGACCAGAACAATAGAAGAAATGCATCATGGGGGGCATTGTCGTCGACCAGACATAGCTGGTTGCCGCCAACAAGAAGCAAAGAGGGGGAGGGGGCAGCTGTAGAAGGGAGAGGGAAAAACAAAAAGGGGGTTACGATTTTACTTTTCTAGAGAGAAGAAAGAGAGAAAAATTTAGAGAAGAATAGAGCATAGAAATATTACAGTTAACCCTTTAAATTTAAAAAACAAAATCAAACCTCAAAGGTTTTTTTGTAATTTTCAAAATCACTAGATTTTTTTGTAATTAGTCAAAGCTTAAGGGGTTTATTGCACTTATCCCTTTACTGTTAATTGACGATTATCAAAAATATCAGAAAATGTTACAAAATTGATATTAACTGAATTTAATATAAGTTCAAGACACATAAGGGCTCTAACCATATTTCGACTTGTGATCAATCCGTCGATACCAATAGAAAATAGATAGGCACTTAAAACAAGTATAGGTTCGAGCATCATTAACCAACTCCTTATCAATCTTGATTCATTTCAATCTGAACAATAATTCAATCAATTCATTCTAACACATATAGATATGGAATAAAACAAGGGAATAGATTGGTAATAGATTAATACAATAGCGTAAATAGCGTAGGAAGCTTTATTGGATAAGTGGAATTACGCTGGTGGTAGAGTAGTAGGAAATAGATATGATGAATGGATTTGTGACTGTGAGTGCTCACCCAGAGCACCATGGTGCCCATACTAGGAATAGAACCCTAGAATCCTACTCTCACCTAGCATCACAACAACGCGGATTATCAAAAACTAAGGTTTTCTCTCCTCTCCCGTTTCAATCAGCAATTGGCTTCTCCTTAAGCCAACTGCTACTATTTCTACTACTAGAAGTGTCGTTTATGGTGACGACATGAATGGATTCTAACATTCCATCTCACCAAAGTAAATTATAAATGTTACGCAATTGAGGTGTTCAAAGATTTTGATGTATACGATTTAGATATTTATATGAATTTATATATGCGGGAGTCAGATATTTAAAGAATATGATTCAATATCATCAACATTTCATAATGTCATTGATGAAGACTAGCTTAAGTGCAACAAAATTTTAAATGGCATAATAACATCTATAAATATGTATATATATATATATATAGGGATATGATCAAATGAGATACTCCCTTACTGTGAAACCGTAAGGACTAACTACAACCATTTTTTTAGTAAAATCAATGGATCAAATTTTCTATTTTTTAATTATTTATTTATTTATTTCCTTTCATTAAGGGCATTTTGGAACTTTTACTAATGCCAGTTTTTTTTAGGAACGTAACGATTCATATACCATGATTTAAGGGATTGAATATCTGATATGAAAACTTCCGCAATTAATGTTATTTTTTATTTTCAAAATATGTATCACATTAATTCTAAATATGCAATATGTTCCGTTTACGTATGCATCAAAATGAACATAATTATGCAGTAAGTTTTCACTATATAAATAATACTAGATGAGACCCTCGTGCAATGCACGGACTGTATATCTGTGATGCCTCTGATTTTTAATATGAGATGTGCATTTCGTTATAGTTAATTTAATTATATCTCCTCACATTGTAATAATTTTAAAATAACATTAGACAATATATGAGAAATACAATTTAATATTTTTCATTGATGAAGTCAAAAAAGAAAAAAATATCACAATCCAAAATCATGAAAAATAGATTCAAGACTATGAATTTGTGTTCGATCTTTGAAATCTGATTTTCTTAAAATGGTACAAGGTGCAATTTCATCGCTCATTGCGTTCTAGTCATGTCGAGATCCTTAATATGTGAGATGATTGGTGCCATACTTTTTTAAAGGTTATAGTAGTAAATTAAATTCAATTTTATTTTCGAAAGCTATTCGTATGTGTTTATTGATATGCAATTAAAATATTTTTTTAATTGAATGTAATCAACTTAAATATACAATTCTATATAATTATGAAGAAATGTTTTAAATCCAAATAACAACTAAACATATACTATAAATAACAAAAATACATGAAAATACCTGAATGTGTAATTTTTAAAACTCATTACAAAATAAAATTTTGAGTAACTATATTTTTTTAGTTTTTATGTTTATTTTTATTTTATATATGTATTCTAATTATGCATTTTATTCAAACCAAGTATACATTCTACCGAGCATCATACAATAACTAATTATGCATTTTATTACAGTTATATATGCATCAAACATCAAATAATTGTGCATCAAACAATAACTAGCTATGCATTGTCTAATAATTGCATATGCATCAAACAATAACTAACTATGCACTGTGATACAGTTATATATGAATCAAATAACAAATAATTCTGCATCAACAACTATTAATTATGCATTGTCTCATACTTGTATATGCATCAAACAACAGCTAACTATGCATTGTCTCATAACTATGTATGCATCAAACTACAGTTAACTTTGCATTACCTCATTACTATCTATGTACCAAATAAAATATGACTATGTAGTATCTTATAACTATGTATGCATTAAGCAAACTATGTATACATTAAGCAACAACTAACTATGCAGCATCTCATAATTATCTATGCGATATATGTATTATAAATATGCAGTAAAGTAACAATAATTATGTTTGAGAGAGAAAGAGAGAGATTTGATTGTGGGATTGATGGCGATTTTTGTGAGATTAATATATGTATGGAATATGATTGATTTGAAGGAGATTTCTTCTATTTCTAACCAGCAGATTTGGTGGGAAGTTGGTTAAACCATATTGTTATTTTACCTTATTACCCTTTATATGTTATTCAATGTATTAATATTAATTCTAATCTTATTCATTTATTATTTGATGTTAGCGGTTGTAATTAGTCCTTACAGTCTCACAGTAAGGGGTTGTCTCATTTCATCCAATCCCTATATATATATAATATATATATAGTTTACATTGAACATTGAGTCATTTCAAAAGTGACTGTCAAAGTTCGTTGTTTTAAAAATAGTGCATAATTATTGTGTATGTGATGTATAATTAGACGAAAACGATGCATAAATAGTTTACATTTAACATTGAGTTATTTCAAAAGTGACAGTCAAAGTTCAATAATGCATAATTATTATGTATGTGATGTATAATTAGACGATAATGATGCATAAATAGTTTACATTGAAACCGTATTACGATTTTGCGGGAAAAAAAGAGGAGGAAAATTGAAATATGAAAACCCCTGCCAGTCGAAAACAATAGGCGAAAAAGAATTGAAGTGATTCAAAATGGGAGAGAGAAGTAAAAGAAGGAATCAAATCAGTATTCAAATGCCTTAAAAACCGATACATACAACAGTTACCAAAAAATTGAAAAACTGTTTAAATTAAATGACAAATTTGCCTTTTATGGGTGAAAAAAATAGAAAATAGAAACAAATTGATCTGTCGGATTTGATAAATTAACGTGTGAGATTAGTCCACACGGTCTTATGTAGAGAACCCTACTACATTTGATCCAATACCTGTGTGTGTGTGTATATATATATATATTTCTATGTTCTGCATTAATATTTCTCATGATGAAAACTAATTTGAAATTGAAAAAAAAAAGAAGGATTATAAGAATACATCTTTACTAGCTTGACTAATACTTTATTTTTCCTTTAGTTTAGTACTTATGATGGGTGGAACCCACGTTTCTCACAAGGACTAAAACTTATAAGGCCGATGGGGCCATTTGAAGTTTCAATAATAAATGGGATAATTACAAAACCTACCCCTGAGCTTTGGGGTAATTACAAATAAAAAATTTAGAGAAGTTTCAAAATTATAAAAGAATTCCATTAATTTAGATTTTGTATTAAATGTAAAGGAGAAACTATAATATTTTTACAAATATCAATGTTGTAATTGTTGGGAAAATTTAATTGGATAGATTTTGATAATGCATGTAAAATTTAGATTAGAAAGTTGGCACCCTATTTTCTGTTGTAATTCAACTATGTAATAGATAGAATCTATAAGCTGAGTATTGAAGCAACCAAGTTGAAGATCGCAGAAGTTGACTGAAGGACGTAGTGAAGAATCAGTTGAGTTGCAACTGAGTGTCAAAGAAGAGATTCAGTCAAGTACCAAAAATTGTGTTTGTCAGCAGACTGACAGTTGTGTCATTCTCAGATGATTGGAGAAGAATTAACAAATGGGTATAGCAGCAAAAGGACTCGAAGAAAGCTAAGAAAGTCCGTTGGAATGAAAAGTCAAGAAATTACCCAAAATGGAAAGGGGACAGACTGCAACCTTAAAGTTGTCTTGCTGAAAGAGTGCAAGAGGTTGGAAACCAATGAAATGTTTGTACAACACCTGCAGTATTTTAGGCAACCTGCAGGGCATTGAATTAAGGTTGGTCAACATCATTTGATGCACAACAAGACAAGCCAACAATCAAGAAGAGAAGTTTGAAAAATGTCAATCTCTTCAACAGACACTTTTTCAAATTATCACTATAAAAAGTTGAGGAACTTATGAGAGAGAGTATAAGACATACATTCAAGCAATTTGAGCAAGCAAACAAAAATACTCTCAAGCAATACATTCTAATCCTCATGCCTACATTCGAAGTAACTGTATCCAACACACTCAATGAAGGAAGAAAAACTTCAACCAGTTGAAGAGAAAATTTGTTTTAAAGAACAAAGAGGTATGCACATCCAAGGATCGAAGGAGTTTTGAATCTGTTGGAAGGCTTCGTGATCAATTCCAAGGGTTTGAAGGAGCTGAAGTAGTGAGACAGTTATCTTGCGAAAAAACTGAGTCCCAAGAGTAGAGCCAGCTATGTGATCAAGGCTTACTCGGACTGTTGTATCTGTTTGATAAATGGTTTTATCATGATTTTGATGATTTTGTTTTTACACCAAAACAATGTTTTTAAAGGTTGTCCAAATACTCCTAAATGAGTTAAAATGGTTTTAATATTTTCCGGAGTATTTCTTCAAGTTTTATTTTCGATAAAATTGGACAACACTTTTAATGATTTTTTGTTAATGTATTTTTTCACCAAAACAATGTTTCTAAATGTTGTCCTAATACTCCCGATCGGTCTAAAATATTTCGGAGTATTTCTTGAGGTTTATTTTCGACAAAAATTGGACAATATTTCATTTTTGAGGTCAACTGGTCACCCTAGAGGACAACCCGTACCTGAACGCGTTTTATACTTGAAAACAGAGAACATGCTGAGGGGTGTCAACCTGTGTGTCAACCTGTGTGTAGACCGGTATGGTCGACCGGTCTACCGGGGCGTCGACCGGTGGGCGTCGACCGGTCGACCGGGGTGTCGATCGGTGCTTGGGAGCAATTTCTGAAACAGAACCTCCTGGACACGTTTTTGAGTTTTGTTCGACCGGCTGGACACAGGGTCGACCGGTCGACTTCCCCGACGGTCGCCGCCTGTAAATGTGTTTTCTCATTTTCAAACGTCTATTTGTGCGCGAACGGTCGCCCTCAAGTTTGACAGCAAAAATCTGACCGTTTGACAGCAGACAACATTTCCTTAAATCATGGAGTTGATTTCTAACAGCTATATTCTTCATTTGTCTTGCAATTTTTTACAAATTTCAATCTTGTAGGAGGAGCCTATCATGTCCAAGACATCTTCTATAAATAGATGAAGAATTGAAGCAACATAATAAGAGAGAACAACACAACACAACAAGATATACTCAAGCAAACACTTGGTCTTTCATTGTTATTATTCTTGTTGTAATTTGCCTAGCTTATCACTTTCACATCCTTGAGGTCTAGGCTATTCTTGATTACACTTGCACTCAATTGTATAATTCATTATCGAGTTGTAATCTTGAATTTTTGGGTCATCATTCAACACAAGATATCCTTGTGAGTGTTCTTGTGGTAAGAACACACTTGGGTGATCTAGGTGTTAGGTGTAAGAAGATTGTGGTAATCATCTTGTTGAGGTGTTGAAGAATTTGGTATTCTTCAAGGTTGAAGATTGTGGTAATCTTCACAAGGTGCCGTTGGAGATTGTGGTAATCTTCAAGAAGAGATTGTGGTAATCTCAAAGGTGGTGTTGAAGAAGAGTGTGGTGCTCTTCAAGGTGTTGTTGTAAGTTGGTGTTGTATTAATTTTGGTAATTAATAAAATCTTTTTTCTTTTTGAAATCCATCCCGGATATACTGGGGTGGTAGAGGATTAGGCCCTAGGTGGGTTGAACCTCTATAAATCGACGTGTGTTATTTACATTCCGCACCCTTATTATTGTCTTTGAGCATTCGGTTTGAAAAAGAGGGCAAAATCGAAAAGATGGAGATAATCTATTCACCCCCCCTCTAGATTATCGTAGCCGCTTGGACTTACAAGTGGTATCAGAGCCAAACTCTTTGGCAAGCTCGTTCCACATCGCGAGTAAAGAGGAACGATCATCGGCTACGAATGAAGTCTACCTTGCCGGCTCCTCCACCACCAAGCCACCACTATTTGATTCCAAAAATTTTACATTTTGGAAAGAAAGAATGGAATGCTATTTACAAAGTTGCGGGTTCGATATTTGGAACACCGTCATCAATGGAGAATACATTCCGACGAAGAATACACCACACACCTCTAAAGGCTTCAAAGAGCTCAATGATGAAGAGAAGAGAATCATCTCCTTAAATGGTAAAGCTCTTAGTATTTTGTATTGTTCACTTACTACTTTGGAATTTGATCATGTTGTAGGTATTCGATCAGCACATGAAGTATGGCAAAAATTAGAAGCCATCTATGAAGTACATGCAAATAAAAGGAGCAACTCAAAAGCATCTACTTCTCAAAGGGATACAAGGTCAAATTCAAGGAATAAGCCTTTTACAACTTCCAACTATGAAGAAGTTGAACATTGTCTTATAGGCTTCGAAGAAAACGAGGTAAGTTCTAAATCCTCTACTTCTTATGACAATGAATTGCAAAATGAATATAGTGATTTGCAAAATGATTTTGACGATCTTCAAGATGAATTCCAAAGCTTGCTTGTTAAATACAAAAATTTGAAAAAGGAATTCACTGTTTTGAAAAATGATAAGGGTGGTTTATTTACTTCCTATGAATCACTATCATGTGCTCACACCACCACTCTTGATAAGGTTAGAAACCTCGAGATAGAAAATAATACTCTTGTTGAGAATGTTAAGTGCTTGAAAAATGATTTATCTAAATCCAACTTGAATACCGATAGAATGACCGATATTGTTGATTGTTGTGATAATTCGAAACTAGAACTTGATCATAAGCCTAAGGGTGTCAATCACATGAAAAAGAATCAAGTCTCTAAGCACGTTGGTCATTATGCTCTTAAAATTATTAAATGTTTCTATTGCGGTAAAAAGGGTCATACGGCTAATACTTGTCGGGCTAGAAATAGCTCAAATCATTATTGGAGACCTAAAAGTCTCAAAGCTAATCCTAAAGGACCCAAAACATTAAGGGTACCACAAAATAATATTTTATTAGGTACCCGGCAAAATAATTATCAAATAAAATTCATACCGCCAAGAAGGCATCAAATGACCGTTTCATTTGATCAAAGAAGGAGAAACAATTTTCAACAAAGCCAATTTCCAAGAAGAGGATATAATCAAAAATGGGAAGAACACAATCCTTGGAAATGGCAAAGACATCATCAACAAGATGATTTTCAAAGAAGAAGAGACCTTCAACAATGGGAAGGCAACAAACCTTGGAAATGGAGTAATCAAAGAAGTCATCATCAACAAAGTGACTTCTCAAAGGGAATATATCATCAATGGGAAAGACACAACCCATGGAAACGGCGTAATTGGTAAACTGTATCTCCCCATTTAAATATGCATTTTATTTTAATTCTATGCATGTTTTTATTTGTGTCTTAATTGCAAAATGAGTTTTCAAATATTTATTTTTCAATTAAGGTCTTCAATGTATATTTGTGCTTTTAAAATTTTTTTAAAAAAGGGAAGACCTTATATGATGTTTTTAAAACTCTTGTGCATTTTTGTAGACTAAAGTGTGTTATCATCTCATATGGATTTTTATGGCATGAGCTTACTTGTGATATCTCTTAGCCTACACTTTTATCATTATGATTTGTGCTAGATTTGTTTTAAGAATTGTGTAGGATTTACATATTTTCACAAATGGCCATTTACGTCATTATTTGTCAAGAAAGGCATAAATTATCGAGGTACGTTTACTTGTGTTATTCTTACTCTTATAGACTCGATATATGTATTGCCATGTGCCTATGTGCTTGTTTTTCATAGTATTTCATACAAGTGCCATTAAGAGAATTTTTAGATTTTTTTTGAAAGGCACTATTCGATATTTGATTGCACATATTTGCTTTGTCAACTCTTGTTCAAATACTTCTTTTAAATGAGGTCTCAACTATATGCTATCGGATTTTCAAATTTCAAAAGAGACCTTTTATAGCTTTCTTAAGCTTATTTGAACTTGCATGATTTATTAGACTCTTGATGATATTCTAAATGCATAGTATGTGTTTCTTGCTTCATGGTCTATATATATAGTGTCTATTTCTACTATGCTCTTATGCAAGATATTTTGTGATTGATGATTGAGGCATGTTTTTACACTTGGGCTATTTTTCTCTTGCTTATATAAGCGATGCCATTAATGAGTTTGTTAAGTTGTGTAGATAAGAAATGAAATACTCCAAATATTAGTTACCTCAAAATATTTGGATGTAAATGTTCTATTATGAACACCTTAGATCAATTGGATGCCCTATGATGATAGTAATGAAGTAGACAAAAAGGGTATTCCGAAACAAACTCGATGACCAAGGCAACATTGGTTGAACTAAGGCGAGGTTAGTAGCTCGAAGGTATTTTCAAGAAGAAGGTAATTGATTTTGATGTTACATTTGCACTCATAGCGCATTTAGTAGCTATTTGCATTTTACTTGCCCATTCTTGTTTTAAGAAAATTTCAAACTTTACCAAATGGATGTTAAATCCAATTTTCTCAATGGTTTTATTCAAGAAGAAGTCTATGTAAAACAACCTCCGGGGCTTTAAATTTTTCTAGGCCAAATGATTTTTATAAAAGGCCTTGTATGGTTTAAAACAAGCACCCCATGTATGGTATGATAGACTTAGCTATTTTTGCTAAATGATTTTACAAGAGGTAAAGTTGATACTACTCTCTTTGTTTTTGAAAAAGGGCAAGATTGTTTACTTGTGCATATTTATGAGAATATTTTTGGTACTACTAATGAATATTTGTGCAAGACATTTCTCCAAGTTGATGCAAGGTGTACTTGAAATGAGCATGATGGGGGAGCTCAATTTCTTGCTTGACTTCAAATTATTCAATGCCAAGTAGATGGTTATATTTCAAGAGAACTCTTGAAGGAGTTAGGCATTGAAGAAGGAAGAATCATCTCAACCTCTATGACTACCAATGAAAAGATTGACAAAGGTTGAGAAAGGCATGTCGGTTGACAAATAAATCCGAGGTATATTTTCTTGTATTATTCCTATAGACTCGACATTCCATATGCCTTATGTCTATATGCTCGACTTAAAAAATATCCCAACGAATCTCATTAAAGTGTCGTTAAAAGAAATTTTCAAATATTTGAAAAGCACTTCTTCCTATGACTAGTTGTATCCAAAGCTTTAAAACGTTCTTATTTTTTTGGGATTACAAGTCCGGTGAAAATTATTCAAAATATAGTTCGTCATAATCGAACTAAACATACTGAGATTCGAAAATCTTTCTAAGGGATTGCGTTTTTAACAAATACTTGAGATGTGTTTAAATCCCGTCTCAAAGTTAACTCGCGGACATTTGTTCATTTACCGCCGAGTATTTTACCTCATTTAAAGATTGATTATGACATAATGTATATTGAATGAGGTTCACGTTTGCATTTTGCACGTTTTTAAAACTTAGGGGCGAAAAATCGGATTTTTGAATCAAACTTCAAATTTTGAGACAGAACTCAAATAGTGGGCTGACTGGGGCAAGGCCGACCGGTCGCCCATGCCATCGACCGGTCGCCCTTGCCCATGACCGGTCGCCCTAAAGGATTTTTTGGTTAAAAATGGTTCTGTTTTCCAGACTTAGCATTTTTGGCTTTTTGGTTCATTTTTCGTCCCCTTTGCAAATTTCACACACAATTCACTTCAAATGAGTTTTGATGCATGAATTATATATTTTGGGGACTACCTAGCTCGGTTATCATCATTGATGCTCATCTTTACCGATTGAATGGAAAGAAATTCACTCTCTTTAGCTCAATTGGGTTGAACCCTTGAGTTTGTGGCTTATATGTATTTTTCTTGATGCAATTCATACATATTTGTGATGAGCTTATTGATTATTGATGAAAGATATTTATAAGATTGCATTTGGTGATGAAAAACTTGGCTTGATTTCATTTACAAGGGCTATATATATATTTTTCAACTTTTGACGCCCGCCAAGTGTTCGATAAAATGTCTCAATGAAAAATTCATCACCTACATGATTCTCTCGATTTCAAAAGTCTCATATATTTATAGAGATCATGTTTTTGCAAATCAAATGATTTTTCATAAGCTTCTACAAGTCGTATGATCGACTTTTCCCTTTCATTTGGCCTATAAGCTTCATTGTTCAAATAGCTCGATACATCGGTTTAGTTGCGCACTTTGATATGATTATATGATGTTTTTATCGTGCTAACATTCTTTTTGATGATTTCAAAGGGGGAGAAACAGGTTATAAGCTCATTAGCTCATAAAAGCTAAAGTTAAGCTAAACAAAAGAAGCTATAAGCTATGGTTTGATAAAGCCATAAGTTGTGCATTATACTTAGTCCAATTGTTGTATGATGGACTTATATACTTGTCTAATGATGTTTTGTTGACAGGGGGAGCTTATAAGCTTTTGCAACGTAAGATCAATATGTAAAAGCTAAGCTTTTAGCTTGTGGTTGATTGCTTTTACATTACTCTTATTGTGCATGTTGATAGGGGGAGCTTTTGCTATATATGTTTGAATATCTCTACTCCCATCCTTATATTTATTTTGCATGGAATATTGTCGCTCACAACGGATAGTTCTCTTTAACCGGTAAAATTGTTTTGTTTTCAAAATCGACCTCGTTAAAATTGTTTTGGTTTGTAATCATCAAAAAGGGGGAGATTGTTTGATAAATGGTTTTATCATGATTTTGATGATTTTGTTTTTACACCAAAACAATGTTTTTAAAGGTTGTCCAAATACTCCTAAATGAGTTAAAATGGTTTTAATATTTTCCGGAGTATTTCTTCAAGTTTTATTTTCGATAAAATTGGACAACACTTTTAATGATTTTTTGTTAATGTATTTTTTCACCAAAATAATGTTTCTAAATGTTGTCCTAATACTCCCGATCGGTCTAAAATATTTCGGAGTATTTCTTGAGGTTTATTTTCAACAAAAATCGGACAACATTTCATTTTTGAGGTCAACCGGTCGCCCTAGAGGACAACCCGTACCTGAACGCGTTTTATACTTGAAAACAGAGAACATGATGAGGGGTGTCAACCTTTGTGTAGACCGGTATGGTCGACCGGTCTACCGGGGCGTTGACCGGTGGGCGTCGACCGGTCGATCGGGGTGTCGACCGGTGCCTGGGAGCAATTTCTGAAACAGAACCTCCTGGACTCGTTTTTGAGTTTTGTTCGATCGGCTGGACACAGGGTCGACCGGTCGGACCCCCCGTCGATCGGTCGCCCTGTGTAAATGTGTTTTCTCATTTTCAAACGTCTATTTGTGCGCGACCGGTCGCCCCTCAAGTTTGACAGCAAAAATTTGACCGTTTGACAGCAGACAACATTTCCTTAAATCATGGAGTTGATTTCTAACAGTTATATTCTTCATTTGTCTTGCAATTTTTTACAGATTTCAATCTCCTAGGAGGATCCTATCATGTCCAAGACATCTTCTATAAATAGATGAAGAATTGAAGCAACATAATAAGAGAGAACAACACAACACAACAAGATATACTCAAGCAAACACTTGGTCTTTCATTGTTATTATTCTTGTTGTAATTTGCCTAGCTTATCACTTTCACATCCTTGAGGTCTAGGCTATTCTTGATTACACTTGCACTCAATTGTATAATTCATTATCGAGTTGTAATCTTGAATTTTTGGGTCATCATTCAACACAAGATATCTTTGTGAGTGTACTTGTGGTAAGAACACACTTGGGTGATCTAGGTGTTAGGTGTAAGAAGATTGTGGTAATCTTCTTGTTGAGGTGTTGAAGAATTTGGTATTCTTCAAGGTTGAAGATTGTGGTAATCTTCACAAGGTGCCGTTGGAGATTGTGGTAATCTTCAAGAAAAGATTGTGGTAATCTCAAAGGTGGTGTTGAAGAAGAGTGTGGTGCTCTTCAAGGTGTTGTTGTAAGTTGGTGTTGTATTAATTTTGGTAATTAATAAAATCTTTTTTCTTTTTGAAATCCATCTCGGATATACTGGGGTGGTAGAGGATTAGGCCCTAGGTGGGTTGAACCTCTATAAATCGACGTGTGTTGTTTACATTACGCACCCGTATTATTGGCTTTGAGCATTCGGTTCGAAAAAGAGGGCAAAATCGAAAAGATGGAGATAATCTATTCACCCCCCCTCTAGATTATCGTAGCCACTTGGACTTACAGTATCCATCTTGTAACAGCTATTGCATTAGTGGATTACCTCCAGGAGTTGGAGAAGAGTGTAGTAGAGGAATTACCCCATCCTCGAACCACTATAAATTGCCTTGTGTCTTTTTATTTTCCGTACTTCACTTATTGCACATTTTATTCTGCTATTAGATATATTTGCCTAACTCAACTGATAATAACTTAATTAAAATAAGTGTTTTAAAATCATTTAACAAAAAGGGTATAAGACTTCCACTGTAAAAACCAAGTAAGCTGAATTTTTAAAGAGCTCACTTCACTCAGCTGAGTTACTCTATCAACCGCTCATTCGAGTTTGTTGAGTGGTTAACTCTCCTGGTGGGTTGAACTAAGCTGTCTCGAAGGACTAAGCTGCTACTTGTGTAAAAACTGATTTAAAGATTAAAAATCGAATATTAGTTAAGTCTATTCAACCCCCCTCCCCCCTTCTAGACTTAACACTAACACCCCTTGGGACCTATAGTAATTGAAATGTTTATATTTATGAAGGAGTAAAGTAATGTAATACAACACCAAATCTTAAGGGAATTTGTATAATTTTCAAAAATATCTGAGTTTTTTTTATTATTAGCACAAACATTGGGGGTAGATTTTGGAATTGTCAATTAATAAATTAAATAGATATACCCATTACCACTAGGTTGTTTAACATAATATTGTATTTGTTACTAAAATTACCACTTTTGGGTAGATCTTGTGGGTCTTAAAAATCTGAAGAGTAAGTGTCACTTCAAATGTCACCTACATACGCCTACGCTATAGTTTTATTTTTTTTAATGTCAGATGTGTTAGAATAAAATTATTTTGATTTTGATGATTTCACCTTAATATTTTTATTTCAACCAAAATGATAAATTCGGGCGCTATCAAACTCGGATTTTATTTTTAGAAATTTTATTTAAAATCAAAAATAAAATATTGACATCGACTGGTCTCCCTTGATGGCGACCGGTGCCTGAAGAAATCTTGTTCAAAATTTTTGTGTCTAAAAATCCCCTGTTTCAAGGCAACCGTCGCCCTTTAATAAAATTTCTAGAAAATTTTCTCTTCCGAGGTCACCCGTATAGGGCGACCGGTCCCCCTTAGAGCAACCTCTGAAATTATCTCTCTTTCAAATTCAAAATTTTTAACATGGTGATCGGTCGCCCTAACTAAGATCAAATGATTGTAAATGTTGCAGCAGACAAGATTTTCACTTTTACCACTTTTATCATTTTTGGCCATTATTTTGTGGATCTTTCTATCTTCTTTTTGCAGACAAAATTCAAATATGAGGAGCCTATGTTGGAATTTAAAACCTGGAACTCTTCTATAAATAAATGAAGAAGATTGGAGGATCAATAAAACAAAACTACACAATTCTACAACACAACAAGAAAATCTCAGCAAATTTCTTAAGCTTTCATTTTCACATCTTGTTGTAATAGCCTAAGCACTACACTTTCACGTGTTGCTTATTAGCCTTTATTTCTTAATTATACTTGCACTTTCAAAGTTGTATATATTTATTTGAAGTGTAATCTTGATTGATCAAAATCATCCAAAACATGACTTGTTAAGTGTTCTTTTGGTGAGAACACACTTGGTTGATTAGACTAGGTGTTGAAGAGTTTGGTGCTCTTCAAAGTTGTTGGTGTAAGAAGAGTTTAGTGCTTTTGTAGTTAAGTTGTAGTCGTTTGGTATCGATTACTAAAATTTTCTTTTCAAAATTCATTCGAATATACCGGGAGGTAGTGGATTAAGCTTTAGGTGAGTCGAACCACTATAATCATTGTGTTCATTTTTCTTACTATCTCTTACATTCTTGAACGTTTTTCACATATTCGAAAAAGAGAAGAAAAATTTGAAAAATCGGGAAAATCTATTCACCCCCCTCTAGATTTTCGTAGCCACTTGGACTTACAAGTGGTATCAGTGCCAAACTCTTTGGTAAGCTCATTTAATCTTTGTGGGTAAAGAGGAAAGATCTATGGCTATGAACGAGAACTATCTGCCAACCGGTGCATCATCCAACAAGACATCTCTTTTTGACTCCAACAATTACGCTTTTTGGAAAGATAGAATGGAGTACTTCTTACAAGGTTGCAGATTCGATATCTGGAACGCAGTTATTGAAGGAGTTGCTTAACCAACCAAGAAATTGGAAGACGGAACGCTAGCTCCCAAGGTATTCAAGGAATTCGATGGTGATGACAAAAAATTATTTTCTCTAAACAGTAAGGCCTTAAATATTTTGCATCAATTACCGTTACCGAATACAACCGTATTAGAGGAATAAGATCCGCACACGAAGTATGGAGAAAATTAGAAACCATCTACGAAGGAACCAAGAAGGTGAAATAAGCTCAAAAAACCATGCTTGTTAAATATTTAGAAATTTTCAATATGTTTGAAGGAGAAGGCATTTCAAAGATGGTGGAAAAAATTGACAATATAGTCAATCCTTTATTGGCACTTAGAAAAATTATTTCCAAAGAAGACAAGGTGAATAAAGTTTTGAATGCTCTTCTCGGCACTTGGTCCAAAAAAGTCACGACTATCACAGAAGCTCAAAATCTTGAAACACTCAAGTTTGATGAGCTTATTGGAAATTTTCTCATTTATGAAGTTTATTTTAAGGAAAGAAAGAATTCTAAACCATCCACCTCTCAACCAGGTATGCAATCTAATCCAAAGGATCTTGTTTCAAGTTCCAATAATGTCTATTATCCTAGGGACGAAGAAGATGAGGAAATGGCCGCTCTTTTGAAAAAATTTGCCAAGTTTGTAAATAAAAATAAGGCAAGAAAAGCAAGAGACAACGCATGCTTCAAATGCAGAAAGCCTGGACACTTTATCACTGATTGTCTTAAAATGTCGGAGGAATAACAAAAGAAGAAAAATTCTTTCCCAAAAAGAAGGCCTTAAATACAGATGCTAAAACATGGGATGAACTTCTTGCAATATCCGATCATGAGAAAACCGAACAATGTCTCATGGCTATTGACGATGAAACCGACGAGGTATGCTCTAATACTTCTTCTTCTTTATTTGATGAATTGCAAGGAGATTATGATGATTTAGAAAATGAGTTTAGAGATATGACTGTTAAATATAAAAACTTGAAAAAGAATTTTAAGAGCTTGAAAATAGAAAACAGATAATTTATTTTCTTCTTAAGAATCTCTTGATCATGCTCATAATATTACTCTTGCTCAAGTTAGAAATCTTGATTCCGAAAAAGATTGGCTCACAAAAGAATTAGAAATTTTGAAAAATGATGTACAACGTTTTTACTTGAGTGTCAATAAGGTTACTAAAATACTTGGTGCACAACGAAGTGAACATTTGAAATTAGGACTTGGTTACAAACATATTCAAACCGATTTTAAGAAAAAGAACCAAGCTCTGATCTTTATACAAGCTAGTAGTCCTAAAATTATAACATATTTTTGTTGTAGCAAAAATGGTCATTATCTAGCACTTGTAGAATTAAGTGTAGTACTAATTAATTTCGGAGACCCAAAGGTCTCAATGCTAACCCCCAAAGACCCCAACATTCAAGGGTACCCAAAAATAATTTTATTTTAGGTACTTGGAGCAATAAGGATCAATGAGGATTCCAAATGACTTCTGGGCAGCGGATGTTTGTTAGGAATATCGTTTTACCAACATCAAGCTCAACAGGGAGAAATGGTTATATTTGGAAATGGCAAAAGCAAAATCCTTGGCGATGGAGAAGCTGATAATTCTTCTTTCTCTCTTAATGATGTTTTATTTGTAGATGGGCTTAAGTTCAATTTGATAAGTGTAATCCAACTATGTAATTATAATGTTCTCTTTAATAAAGAAAAATGCCTTACTCTCAAAAATGATAAAATTATTTGTGAAGCTAGTAGAAAAGACAATATTTACAAAATTTGCACAAGTGATTTGGTTAGTCAAAATATTTCTTGTCTTGTTGCTAGCAATGATTTAACTAGTTTATGGCATAAGCGATTTGGACATGTTGGATACAAAACATTTGCAAAAATCATTTTTAAAACATTTGCAAAAATCAACATGTCAAAATACTACCCAAATTAAATTTTGAAAATATTTGTCTTATGTGATACTTGTCACAAGAACAAATTAGTTAAAATTAGTTTTAAGTCCAAAGATGAAATTTCCACAACTAAGCTTCTACAACTTCTTCATATAGATTTTTATGGGGGCATTGGCACGACAAACCTAAGTGGAAAATATTATACATTCAATATTGTCGATGATTTCTCTAGATATACTTCCGTTATTTTTCCAGCTAATAAAAATGATGTCGCTTATGAGTTTGCTAAGTGGTGTAGACTTATAAAAAATGAAAAAGAGGATACTATCAAATCTATAAGGAGTGATCGTGGTGATGAATTTGAGGGTGAATTTAGAGTTCTATGTGAAACCAAAGGATATGCTCATAATTTTTCGACTCTTAGAACTCCTCAACAAAATAGTGTAGTCAAAAGAAAAAACGAAACTCTACAAGAAATGTATCAGTCAATGTTCAACAAATTTTCACTTCCGAAATATTTTTGGGCCGAGGCCGTGAACACCTCTTGCTATGTGGTAAATCGGGTATATTTTCGGCCAAAGTTAGATAAAACTCCATATGAGCTTTGATTAGCTACTTCAAGATTTTTGGTTGCAAGTATTTCATCTTAAACACTAAGGATCATTTGGACAAACTTGATCCTAAGGTCGATGAAGGAATTATTGTGGGGTACTCGACCAAAATCAAATCATACTGAGTTTACAACAAAACAAGCTTGGTAGTTGAAGAATCTATACACGTCAAATTCAATGAAGCCTCCAATATTCGAACAATTCCAAGTGAAGATAGTGATGATGAAAATGATAGGAGAACAAATTATTCCAAACATTACTCAAAATGACCAACCCTCTTCTTCAACAAATGTTCAACTAGAAGAAATGAGTGGCACTTCAAATCTTCTCGTTGCATTAAAATTCAAAGAAGATCATCCTAAAGATTTTATCATAAAGGATTCATTTGACAAGATCATGACAAGAAGGAAATTTATCGAAAAAGCTCTAATTTCTCAAAAAGAGCCTAAAATGGAAATAAAGCAATTAAAATGAAGATTGGTTTCTAGAAATGCAAGAAGATCTAAATCAATTTGAAAGAAATGAAGTTTAGGAACTTGTTCCGCGTCCTCCATCTCACACTATCATTGGAACAAAACGGGTATTTCAAAATAAGTTGGACGATCAAGGCAACATCATTCGAAGTAAAACAAGGATAGTAGCTCAAGGTTATTGTCAATAAGAAGGTATTGATTTTGTTGAAACTTTTGCACCCGTATCATATTTAGAAGCTATTCGTATTTTACTTGCTTATCCTTGTTTCAAAAAATTTAAACTTTATCTAATGGATGTTAAATCTGTTTTCTTAAATGGCTTTATTCAAGAAGAAGTCTATATCAAACAACCTCCGGGTTTTGAGAATTTTTCCAGATCTAATGATGTTTATAAACTCAAAAAGACTTTACATGGTCTCAAACAAGCACCCCGAGCATGGTATGATAGATTAAGCTTTTTTCTTTTAGAAATAATTTAACAAGAGGTAAAGTTGATACTATTCTTTTTGTTTTTGAAAAAGGTCAAGATAGCCTTCTAGTTCAAATTTATGTTAATGATATTATTTTTGGTGCTACTAATGAATCGTCGTGTAAGAATTTTTCTAAGCTTATGCAAGGTGAATTTGAAGTGAGCATGATGGATGATCTCAACTTCTTCCTTGGACTTCAAATCAAACAATGTCAAGAAGGAATATATATTTCACAATGCAAATACACAAATGAACTTCTAAAGAAATTTGAAATTGAAGAAGGAACAACCATGGCAACACCAATGGCAATAAACATCAAACTCGGCAAAGATGTAAAAGGTAAATCGAGTGATGAAACCAGATATCGAGGTATGATTGTTAATTTACTTTATTTAACTGCTAGCAACCCCGATATTCAACATGATGTATGTATATGTGCTCGATTTCAAAGTAATCCAATGGAATCTCGTTTAAGTGCCGTTAAAAGAATTTTTTGTTATTTAAAAGGTATTATCTTGTACGGCTTATTCTATCCAAAAAAACGACAATTTTATTTTAAAAGGTTTTAGTGATTCGGATTATCCCAGGAAATATTGATGATCGCAAAAGTATTTCTGGTTCTTGTGAATTTTTAGGCGATTGTCTTGTCTCATAGTTTTCTAAAAAGCAAAATTCTATCCTTTTGAAGCTGAATATATTTCTGTGGCTTTTTGTTATACTCAATTACTTTGGATGAAACAAATCTTAGAAGATTACGAAATGGATTTTGCTAATATATATATATATATATATATATATATATATATTGTGTGTGATAACACATCCGCAATTAATATTTCACAAAATCTCGCACATCATAATCAAACAAAACATATTGAAGTTAAACATCATTTTTTAGGAGATTGTATATCAAAAAGAAAAATTAAGATGAATTTTGTTCCGTCTCAAGATCAATTAGCAAATATCTTTACAAAACCATTACCCATCGAGTCTTTGAACTCTATTCGAGCTCGTTTAGGCATAATGTATATTGAATAATATTTATATTCATTGCTTGGATATGTTTAAACATTTTCAAAAAAATTCAGGGTGAAAATTCTATTTTTTTCAAAACTGCATTTCGAAATAGAACATGCATAAGTCTCCCTACATAGAGACTGGTCGTCCTAAATTTTTAAAACGGTTTAAAACCCTTATGTCAAAATATAACACTGGTTATTCTCAAGAACCCTAGGTATGAATTTCTCCAAAAATTATCTTCTTCCTTAAATTCTCTCTATAATTCTTGTCAATTGCTTCTATAATTCTCCTCATATTACTTCTATCTTGTTTCTATGGCTTCTTCCCAAATCCATATGGGCCCTAATCCCTCAAAACAAAGGAAAATGACTAGAAAGGGTTCTTCATCAAATTCTCAAGATCGAGCTCAATTAGAGGAAAATCCACCAGAAGAGGACTACCCGATACTCACATTTGCGGAAATTGCCGCACTAAGGTCGGGAATCTCACTCGATAATGTCAAGTGAGCAAAGGATTAGAAATCTCAACTTTCATTACCACCTTCAAGTGATAATAGAATAGGATTTATTCATAAATTTTGTGAATTATTTTATGAGGATAATCAAAATTGGAGGAAATCGTTTGCTAGGACTAGAATTTGTCGTTTTGGGACATTCTCAAATTTATATTCGAATATTTGTGGCTATTTTGAAACCCAAGGATGGGTTAATTTGTGAGGATAATCCTAGCATGCGATATGATGATGAGATTGCTAAGCTTTTTTACTCAAATATGTGGATTGAGTATAATGACATGTACATCCCTATTGCCGTTAACTAGTTTTTGTTGGGTCGACATTTTTGGTGGACTACACAGGAAATTTTTCATTTGCTTGGGTTAAATGAAATGGGAGTTGATTACTTTTCTTATGTTCATTGGGATAGTCATAGGATGGGTATTTCTTTGGAGGAAGTAAAAACAGAATTGGGTTTGTGGCTGGATTTTACAACACAATCAATGTCCGAAGAAACTCGAATTAATTCTATGATTGTGTCATACCATGTTAATGGGAAAGAAGTGAAACTTCCAAGTAATTTGGACTACTTCTTAACATATAAGATTAGGAGAGAGGAGTTAGTGAATTACGGAACCATGTTTATCCATTGCTTGATTGATTCTATCACTCTTAACTCCAAACAATTTACTTTGAAAAATATCATTTTGAAGCTTCTTCTACTATCTAATTTTTTGATATTTAAGATAACTTGGAGTTATATAGCGTGGATTTTGACATTAATAATATCCAACAAATGCTCCATATGCACCGAACTATGATTAAAGCTCCAACTAAGTTGGTAAGAGGGCGAGCCTCCACATCCCAAGCTCCGAATCCTCCTAATGACTTATTGATGATTTAGAAATCGAAGATTTGATGGGTGGAGGAGCATATAGTACACCGGAGGATAATACCGGTGTAGGCAACGATGGTGATGAAAGTGAGGATGATGGTAATGATGATGAGGAAGGTAATTACAAAAATTATAGATATCAGAGTGACCCGCCTTTGAATGTACGCATGGACCGACTTAAGACGGATACTCATAGGGATATTGTCTCCTTGAGGAGAGAGCTTGAGGAAGTTAAAAGAGAAAATACTAAAATGAAGGGTAAAATGAACAAGCTCAAGAAATTCATCAAGGAGTTTCTACCTACAACTTGTTTCTCTTCTGATGAGGACTAGATAATAAGCAAAAGTGCTTATTTAGTTATTTGATTATTTGGTACTCTTAGTAAATGTTTATTGGTAAAAAGTACTTATTGGTAAAAGTGCTTAATTTTTGGCAAAAGCTCTTATAGATACTTATCTTTTGGCATGCTATATTTGATAAGCTTTTTTATAACTTATTGGAATAATGTTAGAACTTAGTACTTATTGCTTCTTGATAAAAGTGATATTGAAAAAAGAGCTTATTATGCTCAAGTATTGCTTCTTGATAAAAGTGATTTTGAAAAATAGCTTACTGTACTCAAGCATTGCTTCTTGATAACAAAAAAAATTTGAAAAAGTGTTTATTGAGCTTATCTAGGATTATGGCATTTTTTATATGATGATTATCTTTGTTCAACTGTTTTTTCAAAAGTAATTTTAAGCTTAATGATAACTTTACATTCTTGTTGCATTTAAATGAGCGAAAATAAAAACTTGAAAAAAAGATAGTTCTTGTCGTTGCAAACGGTTATTTATTCTGAAAGGGGGAGTTCATATTGATAGGGGGCTTTTCAAATTTTTGCAAAATTCATTTTTGTCTAAAACCCTATCAAAATCGTTTGGGTTGAAATCATAAAAAAGAGGGAGTTTGTTAGAATGAAATTATTTTGATATTGATGATTTCACCTTAATGTATTTATTTCAACCAAAATGATAAATCCAAACAAATTGTCAAACTCGGTTTCATTTTTACAAAGTTTTAAAATCAAAAACAAAATATTGACACTTAATGGCGAGGTGCACAAGAACTCTGTTCGCCAAAAATATTTTAGATCTCTATACTGCAAGTGTACAATGTAGTTTATAGAATAATAGCAAACAAGGTTGTATTCCTCAGGGATTGACTACGAAACACTTAGACTATAATAACATCGCATTCCAATTTTATTGAAGCAATCGAATCTCAAGTTTTATCAAAATCGAAAAATAAAAATAAAAATAAATAAATTTGCAAATCCCACAAGTATTTTCAACAACCACGGAAGCAACCTTAGGCACATAATCTCAACATGTTTCATTAATATTAAATTCAATTAAAAATTCAAAAACCAATTCATGCAATTCTATGGGTTTAATTCCTAAGTTAGTCTATTCCACCTCCCGGGCGGCGCATAAACAGTAGATTATTAACAATTATAGGTCTCTCAACTCGATACAACTATTATTAACTCCCAAAAGATCTATGAATTTAATGAGTTCCCACAAACAATTGTAGGTCTCCCAACTCGTTACACCCGTTTATGTCTGAATTCGATTTCTGTCTTTGCTAGAACTCCTCTTCCAAATTTCGCACTAACAAATATGACATGCTTATTTATCAGATAAAAAGAATTTAAGAATAAGTACTCGAATTCATAAAATAGAACACATGAATTAATTAAGAAAACAATTAACCAAGATTTAACATGAAACCACAGTTTTGATTATGCTCTAAGATCCGAAAGATTAGCCAAACATTATTAACAAATTCATAGAAAAACTTGGAATCAACATTGTCACATCGTTTAAGCACAAACAAGAGATCTAAACTAATAAAGAAAACCCCTTCTTGTCAGGATGGATTCTCCTTCCAAGCCTTCGAATCTCTTATGCTTCCGTAGATGCGAAAGGCCTTGTGGTGTTCTTCGCAACTTAGCCCTCCTCTCTCAGAAGACCTTTGATCTTGTGTTCCTGTGTAATTTGATGTGTTATATGGTGTATGGATAAATTAATTTTCATGCAAGCCTTGGTCCCTTTATATAGGTGCTTAGAGAGATCACTTGTAGACTTCTGGTAGGATTAGGAGACCAATTTAGCCACAGACACGTTGCACAATCGTGTCAACCCACACGGTCAAATCGTGCAATCAGAATTTGCTCCTGGGGTCTTAACAAAAGTTGTAGCCTTTTCTCAGAGCTTTCAATATCCACTTGAATCACTGGAATATCAATTTTGTAGAGAAAGTTATGGCCAACATACCAAACCCTACCAGTGTTGGAAACTATTAGCGCGTTTTGACGTTTTAGAAGGAAATTCCCTTTTGTTCGACCATCCATGCTTCTTTCCTTTACATTTTTGCTCTTACCTTGTCTTTTTACATATCATTTGAAATATGCTATCACCTTTTGTCCAATTTATCTCCATTTTCTGCAAAATTCATAAGAGTACGTAATATCACGCTCAACAAAGGAAACCAAGTAAAACACACTAAATATACATGAAAATGCATCAATTATAAATCAAAATAAGCCCTTAAATTCATGTATATTTTACACGTATCAAAATCCCCCAGACTTAAACCAATGCTCGTCCTCGAGCAAACTAAGAAAAATAATATCAAGGGGTAAAAAGAACACACAAGAACACTATAAACATTCAATCTCATTTTAATCCATATCAAAGTAAACCATACAACTCATTATCAAGAAGTCATCAATCACAAGTTCGGCATAATTACTACTCTCTCGGGTACTTGACATCGCGACTCACAAGAAGTAGTGCATCACTCATCTCTCAAAATGTATGATAAGTGTTTACGCTCAAAATCAATTTATTAAATGTAGAACTACCATAGGCTTGCAAATCGTCTAACATCTCTACCACTTTAGTGTGCACAATTTAAGAATCAAAAGGACTTTTATTTGGTTGTAATGTAGGCTTTTTGGTAAGGGTAGAAAAAATTTGGATTAAGTGACTTGACTTGAGCAAATAGAATTTACGTTCACAGACTTGCAACTCACCAACCCAATTTTGATCTAAAAATCATTCTTTCAAGATATTTTCCTTTTTCAACTCAACTCCACCATTTTTATCCTTTTTTTTCATTCTTAGGACTTTTGCCTTTTTTTTCTTTTTTTCTTTAGCCTCAAGCTCTCAATTGCTCAAAATATCCAGAATTTTTTTCTTTCTTTTGCTTTCTTTCTTTGGCTCGATTTTTCTCTCTTTCTTTTTCAGAGATTTTCTTTCTTATTCGAGCTTCATTATTTTTCATTTACCGAGACACTGCTCATCCCTCTTTCTTTTGCCAACTCTCTCTCTTTTTCAGAATTTAACATCTCCCCTAAACTATTCATCTTCTATAATCTCAAGTAATTTTTAGGGATAAAATCATTTTTTCAGTTTAAAGATAAAAAATGTGGCTAACAATAAAAAGTTAAGGCTCAAATGAGCTAACTAGGGAATCATGAGTTCATAGGTAGGCTTTAGAATAAGTAGGCTAAAACAAAGATGGCCTTAAATCATTTTCAAAAATTTCACACACGTATGGCTTTAATAAAGATACCAGAGCAAGTTCTAGAGTTCTAGCAATCATGAATGACACACTCAAGTTAAAAAAAAAATTAGACTACATAAGATAAAGCAGTTACAGGCACAAAAGCTCACAAACTTATTTTTCACAACATGCTCAAATACCCAATTTTCTAAACTATAGCCAAACAAATAAATGACATCTCCTCAACCATTCTTCGCATTAGTCACAAAAATATGTCATCTCATAAAATCAAATGCACATAGTAAAATCATATGGAAGTTTTGTACTTTTTGAATTCTTGATCAAAATCACACACAAAAGCAATTAAACGTGCTAAAGCAATAAACGTGCTAAAAATAAAAAACAAATATCAAAAATCAAAAATTGAAATTTTTTTATGCAAATCTTTATGCTCTACATGCAATCCTAAATGTAATGAAAAATGCAACAGTACTAATTTATGCATTCTTGACAACCCCCCCCCAAACTTAAAATATGTTTCGTCCCGAACATATGAGGAAATTATCAAAAATAAAACGGAATGCGTAAAAAGTACTTACCGGATCGTTCTGGTGAAGCCGGGAGCTCATCCGTCAAATTTGAAACTGGAGGAGCAGATCGCACGGTCGGGTCGTGTGCGTCCACACGCCCGTGTGCATCTGTCATGTTCTTTTTTTTTATAACCTGGAGTTTGTCGCGACGCCTCTTGGGTTGTCTCCCACAAGCGCTACGTTTTACGTCTTTAGCCAGACTTCAAATTTCTAACATCGTTGTCGTTGAACAGTGTATTGAAATCCTTAAGCCCTCATATTCTGTACCATCCATCAGATGAATGGCGTTGTACCGTTTTCTCGGATTAAGTTCAGTATCGCTTAAGAATTTGCCCTTTTTATGTTGGCCTCCCACTACAATAGCGATTTGGGCTACTTGTGTCTCTAGAGATTTCTGTCTCGCATTCAACAAAAATGATGTTAGAAACAAAGCAATAAAAAAAATAAAAAAGGAAAAAATTGAAAATAAAAAAAATTAAAAAAATTAAAAAATACAAAAATTCGAAAAACAAAATAAAAAAATACTTACAAAATAAAATAGTAAAAAAAATTACAAAATATCGAAAAGAAATTTTTTTTTTACAAAAATCGAAAAATAAATAAAAAAATTATTTACAAAAGCTTCAATTAAGATTGAACTACTTATTACTATATCTAAGTAGAATCTTTCAATCCCCGGCAATGACGCCAAATACTTGTTCGCCAAAAATATTTTGGGTCTCTATACTGCAAATGTACAGTGTAGTTTATTGAATAATGGCAAGCAAGGTCGTATTCCTCAGGGATTGACTACGAAACACTTAGACTATAATAACATCGCATTCCAATTTTATTGAAGCGATCGAATCTCAAGTTTTACCAAAATCGAAAAATAAAAATAAAAATAAATAAATTTGCGAACCCCAAAAGTATCTTCAACCACCACGGAAGCAACCTTAGGCACATAATCTCAACATGTTTCATCAATATTAAATCCAATTAAAGTTTCAAAAACCAATACATGCAATTCTATAGGTTTAATTCCTAAGTTAGTCTATTCCCCCTCCCGGGCGGCCCATAAACAGTAGATTAATAACTATTGTAGGTCTCCCAACTTGATGCAACTATTATTAACTCCCAAAAGATCTATGAATTGAATGACTCCCCACAAACAGTTGTAGGTCTCCCGACTCGTTACACCCGTTTATGTCTAAATTCAATTTTCGTCTTTGCTAGAACTCCTCTTCTGAATTTTGCACTAACAAATATGACATACTAATTATTGATCAGATAAAAGGCAATTAAGAATAAGCATTTGAATTCATAAAATAGAACACATAAATTAGTTAAGAAATTAATTAACCAAGATTTAACATGAATCCACAGTTTTGATTATGCTCTAAGATCCGAAAGATTAGCCAAACATTGACAACAAATTCATAGACAAACTTGGAATCGACATTGTTATATCGTTTAAGCACAAACAAGAGATCTAAACAAAGAAATAAAACCCCTTCTTGTCAGGATGGATTCTCCTTCCAAACCTTCGAAGCTCTTGTGCTTCTGTAGATGCGAAAGGCCTTGTGGTGTTCTTCGTAACCTAGCCCTCCTCTCTCAGGAGACCTTTGATCTTGTGTTCATGTGAAATTTGATGTGTTGTATGGTGTATGGATGAATTAATTTTGTGCAAGCCTTGGTCTCTTTATCTAGGTGCTTGGAGAGATCACTTGCAGAGTTCTGGTAGATTTAGGAGACCAATTTAGCCACAGACACGTCGCACGACCGTGTCAACCCACACGGTCGGATCGTGCAATCAGAATTTGCTATTGGGGTCTTCACGAAGGTTGTAGCCCTTTCCCTTATATTTCCATAGCCACTTGAATCACCTCAATATCAATTTTGTAGAGAATGTTATGGCCAAAATACTAAACCCTGCCATTTCTGGAAACTGTTAGCGCGTTTTGACGCTTTTGAAGGAAATTCCATTTTGTTCGACCGTTCATGCTTATTTCCTTCACATTTTTCCTTGTACCTTGTATTTTGACATATCATTTGAAACATGCTATCACCTTTTGTCCAATTTAGCTCTATTTTCTGCAAAATTCACAAGAGTACGCAGTATCACGCACAACAAAGGAAACCAAGTAAAACACACTAAATATACATGATAATGCATCAATTATATATCAAAATAAGCTCTTAAATGCACGTATATTTTACACGTATCAAACTCTTGTTCGAAATTTTTGTGTCTAAAAATCCCTGTTTCAAGGCAACTGATCGCCCTCATAGGCGACCGGTACCTGAGAACTCTTCAGACATAGGTCTCCCTACAGGGTGACCGGTCCCTGTATAGGGCGACCGGTCCACCTGTAGAGCAACCTGTGACAGATCGCATTATCTCTCTTAAAATTAAAATTTTTTTAACATGGCGATCGGTCGCCCTAGCCAAGCCCAGATGATTTTAAACGTTGCAGCAGACAAGATTTTCACTTTTATCACTTTATTATATTTTGACATTATTTTGTGGTTCTTTTGATCTTCTTTTTGCAGAAATAATTTAAATATGAGGAACCTATGTTGGAATTCAAATCTTGGAGCTCTTCTATAAATAAATGAAGAAGATTGGAGGATCAATAAAACAATACTACACGATTCTACTACACAACAATAAAATCTCAGCAAATTTCTTATATAAGCTTTCATTTTCACATCTTTGTTGTAATAGCCTAAGCACTACACTTTCACATCTTGTTATCAGTTTCTTGATTACACTTGCATTTTCAAAGTTGTAAATATTCATTTGAGGTGTAATCTTGATAGATCAAAGTCATCCAAAACAAGACTTACTTGTTAAGTGTTCTTTTAGTGAGAACACACTTGGTTGATTAGACTAGGTGTTGAAGAGTTTGGTGCTCTTGAAAGTTGTTGGTGTAAGAAGTGAATTTCTAATCAATGACTAAAATTTATTTGATCTAAGAGCTACATTTCATTCACTGTAATAGTCTAACAAAATATATAATATTAGCCCTTGATTAGAAAGTTGTCTTAGTATAAATAAGGGTTGAACATTTTATATTAAGCCAAAATTGAAAAGAATCAATAAAACGCTTTCTCATTTCTTATTCCAAATATATAATTTCTAAATAACCCAACAATAAAGATATGTTAGAATTTTAAATACTAATATTCGACTCGATTCATATATATCCGAACATATTTCAATTAAAATGAAAAGGGAGTAGGCACCAATTGCAACTGGCTCATACACAATTAAAAAAAATTGGTAGAAGCCAGTCAAAATGGCGTATACAATTCTGACATCAAATAAAAAAAAAAAAAAAAAAACTTTATTGTAGGCGCCTCTGTTGTAAAAATCTCCGCCTAGTCCCGATTAATCCCCGCCTAGGCGCTAGGCCCCCCTTGTCCGCCTACGATTTATTTTCCAATTAGGCCCGCCTAATCCCGCCCAAGTCCCGCCTAACCCCGCCTAGGCGCTAGGCCCCAGTCTGCCGCCTAGCGAGCGCCTAACGCTTTTTACAACATTGGTAGGCGCTCTTGGTTCTTTTTTATTCTTGATTAACTTATCATATTAAATTTATTGATATAGTAGAAAAAATTAATTCAAGTTGCATGGGTGATTGATAATAATAATTAAAAATTTATTTAGGGACAAAGTAGTATATAAGTCAATTTTCAACGTTCTTTTTTCCCCAAATTCCTAATCGCTTATCTTAAAGGTGTAAAAAAAAAAAAAAAAGTCCGTCCGATTTTTGGCATTTTTTTCATAGTAAAAATGTTTTATAGCTATATTTAAAGAAAAAAAAAATTACCCATTTTTGAGTTCAAATATCCACTTTATTCCATTTTTGAGGACCAATACATGACTTAGTACCAAAGTTACATGACTTTGTATCGAGTTATATAACTAGGTACTGAGACACACAACTTGATACCCAGTTATGTAATTCAATACTGAGTTATGTACCGTATTAATTTTTTAAAAATGGCCAATTGCCTCATTTGAGAATACATGTAGATTGAACGTCAATTTTGAGTCAAAATGACTTAAAAACATATTTCAAAAACACCTGGCTGTTTTTTATTTCCCAAAACATAACTTGCCAATTTGTCCAGTTACCCAAAAAAAAGAATAATAAACTACATGAACCTGATTATACAAAGTTTATAAAAATAGGATTAAAACATAGGGAATATGAGGAGGGAAAAAGGACAAAGGAGAAAGGTTTTGTGGGACGTAAACAGGACAAGAAAGGTGCAATTATAAAAAAAGTTGAGAATTGAATAAAAAGGGTGTGGCCAGTAAAAGACAGGAAGCCCCCCGACAAAGATTTAGTAGACCATACATCTCCATACCTTAAATAATATTAATAATATACTCTCCCTCTTCTCCATAAATAATTACATTAGTCATTCTCTCTAGTTCCAAGGGTATTTTTGTCTGTTGGCTGCTCCAAATATTTGAAGTTATCGAAGAGAATGTATGGTCTGATAAAATAAAATATATTATAGAATATATTATAGAAAGAATTAATTGTGAAACATTCTTGTTGTTATATTCTATAGCGCGTAATATTCCTAGCAATTGGAAGTTGGAAATGCAAAGATCCAACTCCTCTGATTGTCATTATCTGCAAGTTGATAAGATTCAGGTTGTAAGTGACTACATTCATTCATCATATATGGAATGTTTTAGTTGGTGATAGTTTTGTGAATAAATACAGATTATTTCAGTGGATTTTTAAAATATTACAAATAATGAAAAACGTAAGGAATATCACGATTAAGAAAGTTTAATTTGTAGTAGCAAATAATCAAGCATCAATATAATTAATTAAATAATTTGGTTTAACTTGACGCCTTGATCTAAAATGTAGATGTTGGAATTTGGTGTGTTAAATTGGGTGTTGACCCGATTTTGACCAAATATTTAAGTGGTTTTCATTAGTGAAAAATGGAATTAAATTCTTTGTAAAAATTCTACTAAGTGAGTAGATGAGAATAACATTTGAAATTTCTCAAAACCAATTTCGGCTGAATTAGAAATTAATGCTAGAAGTTAGCCACTTAAAACTAGAAAATGGTACGGAAAATGAAAAATATGGGGAACGAGAAAAGCTCCATCCCACATAGGAGGAAAAGCCAAAGTTTGATCAATTTACAAATCCCAAGTTGGACGATTGGGTTTGGGCACTTGGGGCACCAAAGTTTTTAAAGAGGTGAGGACCTATGCATGATTGTGGGTTTAATTTAAAACACACGCGCACGCCGCCACCGCCCGGGTCGTGGGTCTGGGATTGGGCTTGGGCTTCAAGACCCTTTTATTTTTTGGACCAAATTTATTTAAAACCCTTTTAATACGCGCAGTTGTGCGCGAGCGCGGGGTGGTGCACAGGCGCGCACAACTGGACAGTGAGTGTAATTAGTCGCGCGCGTAGGTGTGCACGGATGCGCACGTCTGAACTGATGCACATGTTCGAGCAACCAGGTGCATTTTTTGGCTGTAGACATGTCTTTTCGATCCAAAAGACATATCATTTCCAATGGGCACCTTGATGCTTATGTTGGATTTTTTATCCATTAAGTGTGGCCCATATGAATTAAATATGGCCCATATTAATTAAAGTGTAGGTTTTAAATATTAAATAACCTCTTTGATGGTTAAGAGGAGTTAAAGAATTTAAAACCGGGAGTTACAAAATAACTCCCTTCCTCTGCCTATTAAACTCGATAATAAACTTCTCTTTTCGATAAGTTTTGAGAACGGCAAAGAGTTGAGAGAAAAGAATCTTCAAGCCCATCAAGAAAAAAAAGAAAAGGGAAAGGAAAGGGAAGAAGATTAGGTTTACAAATCTCTAAACTATCAAAGACATGGATCAAGGTAAGTATATCAAATCCCGTGTTCATGAATAATTTTCTGCCTTGTGAGAATTATGATTTCCCAAGATTTTGGGCATAAAAGAGATTGAACAATTTCATGAGAGAAATTGGAAATTTGCTTATATGTGGTATCAGAGCCCCGTTTGGAAATTCGTAATTCTCCGATAAAAGTTTAATTATGAATCAAAAGTATAGTTCATGATTATGTTCCGCTGCAATTGAAATTGATGAACTGATGTGTGTTATTTTACATGGATCGAGAGTCTTTTGTTTTATGGGTATGCTCAATATGCTTGATTTTCGGATGGAAATCGTACGGTTTTGATTGTATTCTTTTATGATAGATTTCCATTTAAAAGTATATTAGCCATTGGATTGTGATTTATTAAAGCAACTTTATGGGCTGCTAAGTATATGGCATTGAAGAGCCACACGATTCCCAAAGATGTATTGTATATTTGTTTATGTATATGCCAAAAGCTGTTGAAAGAAATCTGGTCCACATGTATTATGTATATATGTGTTCTGAATGTATATTGTGTAGATAACCTCGTAAAGTGGGTTATAAAATTTGTTTTAATTTCCCACTGATTTTATTGAATACACACGCTAAATCCTGTATGCATATTTTGTAGTGATTGGTTAGAGTTTCAATTATTAACATGCATATACTGAGTGATGGTTTTGGATATAATATGCGTGTGTGTTCGCCCAACCAATTGGAGTTTATTTCTGATAAATGATGTGTTGGGATTTTATGTGTATATTTCTCATATATATAAATATATGTATGTAACTGTAGAGTACATATGTTTATGAAGTTTCGATATACAGAATGTTATAACTTGATAAAAATGTCTTCAAGTATTAATGTGTGAATTTCACATTCATGTTATAGATAGCTTGTTAGTCACCAAAGTGGCCTAGCTGAACGGAAAATTAGACACTTAATTATTTGAGTGTTGTCCAATTGTCCATGATTATAGAGGTGCCATTAAAGAATGACATGATTGCTATATTGAACAATTGTGATTATAGATTATTTTGCTAGGAGATCACCCAAAGGTGGACCATTGCATATAGTCTATAAAATTAAAGGGATCAATCTTCGTATTTTAGTTAGATAGTATGTATATCCAAAGATAACATGCTTATTTGACTAATATATGTTCTGATTATCTATTACAGCATATTTTTTGGCATCAATTATATTGTTGTGTATTTAAGTCTTGCCCAAAGGTAAACTTAAATGCACGGTTAAAGTCTTTATATCAAGGTTTCTGAATCAATCAAAGTTAACTCAAAGCGCTAATAGGTGAGATTGTATAAATGTTTGCAGCTTCTATGAACCTCTTCGCATCGGGAAACACGGTTGTGAAGTTCAACGGGCTGAACTATGCTGACTGGTCCGAGCAAATCCAGTTTACTCTGGGTGTCATGGATTTGGACTTGGCTACGCTTGATCGATGAAAGGCCCACACCATTTACGAGACCACTCGGAAGGCGACAAGTCTGTATACGAGGCTTGGGAGCGGTCTAACAGGCTGAGTTTGAACCTTATGAGAATGACCATGGCTGAAAATATTAAGCCTTCGATGCCGAAGACTGACAATGCAAGAGAATTCATGCTGAAAGTCAAAGAATATTCCCAATCGGACTTGGCTGACAAATCTATTGTAGGCAGCCTTATGAGTGAGCTGACTACGAAGAAGTTTGATTGGTCCAAGCCAATTCATGATCATGTAACAGAAATGTCCAACCTAGCAGCAAAGCTTAAGACTATGGGGATGGATGTGAGTGAGACGTTCCTTGTGCAGTTCATCATGAACTCTCTCCCTGTTGAATTTGGTCAGTTCCAGGTGAACTACAACACCATTAAGGATAAATGGAACTTCAAAGAACTTAAGGCCATGTTAGTGCAAGAGGAGGAGATTGAAGAAGATAAAGGATCACTCTGTTCACCTCACGATCTATGATGGTGCTAGTAGCGGCAAAACCGGCTAAACCGGGTAAGAAGGACAAGAAAAAGGATAAGGCCCCGATGAAGGTTCTTTGAGGTCAAATCCATAAAAAGATTAAGTGTTACTTCGCAATAAGATAGGGCACTTAAAGAAAGATTGCCCGAAAAGAAAGGCATGGTTCGAGAAGAAAGGTATACATTATGTTTCTGTATGTTTTGAATCGAACCTTATAGAAGTGCCTAATAATACTTGGTGGTTAGATTCTGGTGCCACTACTCATGTGTCTCATGTTATACAGGGATTCCAGACGATCCAAAATTTATAAACTAATCAACAATATTTGTTTATGGGGAATAGGATGAAAGCACGTATAGAAGGAATTGGGACTTACAGGCTGGTCATGGACACTGGATGTCACATAGATCTTGAAAGATGTCTCTATGTTCCTGATTGTGCTAGAAATCTTGTTTCTGTAGGAAAACTGGATATTTTAGGTTTTTATTTTAAGATTGCTAATGGTACTTTTTCGTTGTTTAAGAACAAATACTTTTATGGTTCTGGTATTTTGTTTGACTCACTTTACCGTTTTAATCTTGATAGTAAATTTGTTGAATCCCTGTATCATGTTGAAAGTAGTGTAGGCATTAAACGTAGTGCACCAAATGAAAGTTCAGCTTTCTTGTAGCATCAAAGATTGGGCCACATTTCCAAAGAAAGGTTATTGAGGTTGGTGAAAAATGAAATCCTTCCTCAATTGGATTTTAGTGACTGGAATGTGTGTGTGGATTGCATTAAAGGAAAGCAGACCAAAAACACAATTAAGAAATCTGCCACAAGAAGCACTCAGCTTCTTGAGCTGATACACACCGATATCTGTGGTCCATTTGACGTCCCCTAATCAAGGGTGAAAAAGTACTTTATCACTTTCATAGATGATTACTCACGTTACGGTTATATTTATCTATTACATGAAAAGTCTCAATCGTTGAACATCCTCGAGGTGTTCATCAATGAGGTGGAAAGGCAGTTAGATAAGAAAGTAAAAGTAGTGAGATCAGACCGAGGTGGTGAGTATTATGGAAAATTCAATGAAAGTGGACAATGTCGAGGTCCATTTGCAAAATTCCTTGAAAATCGCGGTATTTGTGCACGAGATACAATGCCCGTAACACCTCAAAAAATGGTGTAGCCGAGAGACGAAATCGTACATTGATGGATATGGTTAGGAGTATGTTAAGTAATTGCTCTTTACCCCTATCATTGTGGATGCATGCGTTAAAGATCGCCGCATACCTCCTCAATCGGGTTCCCGATAAAGCGCGCCTCCTAAGACTCCTTATGAATTGTGGACAGGTAGGAAACCCGTTTGAGACATCTTCATGTTTGGGGTTGCCCAAATAAGAATCTGAGTATATAATCCACATGAAAAGAAGCTTGATGCTAGGGGATCACAAGTGGTTATTTCATTGGCTATCCCGAAAAAAGTCTAAGGGGTATAGGTTTTATTGTCCTAACCATAGTACGAGAATAGTCGAGTCGGGTAATGCTCGGTTCATTGAGAATGGTTTAATCGGTGGGAGTGGGGAACCACAAAAAGAACTTGTGAAATTCGGGTTGAAACTCCTTCACCCGATGTTTCTTCTAAAGTTGTTGTTCCTGTTGTTGTATCATCGTCACACAACATACCGGAACAACAAGTCAATATTCAAAACCCATTGAATGAAAATGTGATAGATGAACCGATTACAGTTGACCAGGAGATTAATGAACCACAAGAGGAAATAGCTTTAAGACGGCAGCAAAAGCGCGTAAAAGACCTGCTGTTTCTGATGACTATGTGGTGTATACTCTTGAGCATGAATGTGACTTAAGCATTGATGAGGATCCGATCTCATTCAGACAAGCAATGAATAGTAACAATTTTGAAAAGTGGTACGATGCCATGAAAGAAGAGCTTAAATCAATGGATGACAATAGAGTCTGGGACTTAGTTAAGTTGCCTGAAAGTTCCAAACGAGTTGGTTGTAAATGGGTTTTTAAAACCAAACGTGACTCGAATGGAAACATTGAAAGGTATAAGGCCAGACTCGTTGCTAAAGGTTTTACTCAGAAAGATGGTATTGACTATAAAGAGACCTTCTCTCCGGTGTCAAAGAAGGACTCTTTAAGAATTGTTATGGCTTTGGTGGCTCATTATGATTTAGAGCTTCACCAAATGGATGTTAAAACTGCTTTTCTGAATGGTGATTTGGAGGAGGAAGTGTATATGGATCAACCAGAAGGGTTTATAACCACAGGAAAGGAAAATTTGGTGTGTAAGTTAAAGAAATCAATATATGGACTGAAACAAGCCTCCCGGCAATGGTATCTTAAGTTCAATGATACTATCACATCTTATGGTTTTACGGAGAACACCGTTGATCGGTGTATCTACATGAAGGTCGATGGGAGCAAGTTTATAATATTGGTCCTATATGTTGATGACATTTTACTTGTCCGCTAATGATGTTGGATTGTTACGTGATGTAAAGAAGTTTCTCTCTAAGAACTTTGAAATGAAAGATTTAGGTGAGGCATCCTATGTGATAGGAATAGAAATATTCCGTGACGATCACAGGAATGTTGGGATTGTCTCGAAAGCTTATATCAATAAGATTTTAGAGAGATTCGAATGGAAAAATGTTCTCATGAATAGTTCCAATACGAAAAGGGGACAAATTCAATCAAATGCAATGTCCCAAGAATGATTTGGAACGAAAAGAAATGAATTCAATTCCTTATGCTTCAGTGGTTGGGAGTTTGATGTATGCTCAAACTTGTACTCGGCCAGATATCAGTTTTGCTGTTGGAATGTTAGGCCGATATCAAAGTAATCCCGGTATGGACCATTGGAAGGCTGCAAAGAAAGTTCTTAGGTACTTACAAGGCACCAAAGAACACATGCTCACATACAGGAGGTCTAGTCACCTTGAAGTAATAGGTTATTCTGATTCAGATTATGCCGGGTGTATTGACACGAGGAAGTCTACATTCGGTTATTTGTTCCTTTTAGCTGAAGGGGCGATATCATGGAGGAGTGGAAAGCAGTCTGTCATTGCTGCATCCACTATGGAAGCTGAATTTGTGGCATGTTTTGAGGCCACTGTTCATGGATTGTGGTTGCGGAACTTTATCTCGGGACTTGGGGTTGTTGACAGTATAGCCAGGCCGCTGAGAATTTATTGTGATAATTCCGCAGCTGTCTTCTTCTCAAAGAACGACAAGTACTCTAAAGGTGCTAAACACATGGAGTTAAAGTACTTGGCTGTTAAAGAAGAAGTGCAGAAACATAGAGTGTCCATTGAGCATATTAGCACTGATCTAATGATAGCGGATCCGTTAACTAAGGGATTACCACCTAAGACATTTTCTGGCCATGTCGAAAGGATGGGTATTATAGACAAGTCCTTGTTAGCATAATGGTAGTGAGTGTATATATATACGTAACAGTCATTTGCTCTTTATGTTATGACACTCTGAGCTCATTTATAGTTGTGTTTCTGCTTGTATTATTATTTTGTTGTAATAACAGGATGGTCTTTGTTTAAGACTGTATGGTTGAGGCTTACTATTCACCTCATTAAGGATACTATTAAGTTATACTGATGTTGTGATACATGGAAGGAATCATGTCGAATAAATGATGTGTGACCGTCATGATCCAATCAGTTTCAACTTAATTAAGGACAAGTCGGTTTGACATTATGGTGGATTTAATATATATTATGCGCACTTAAAGTTATTATTAAATCGTTAAGCCGTCATATGGGCCAAGTGGGAGAAATGTTGGATTTTTTATCCATTAAGTGTGGCCCATATGAATTAAATATGGCCCATATTAATTAAAGTGTAGGTTTTAAATATTAAATAACCTCTTTGATGGTTAAGAGGAGTTAAAGAATTTAAAACCGGGAGTTACAAAATAACTCCCTTCCTCTGCCTATTAAACTGTACAGAATAACTTCTCTTTTCTGATAAGTTTTGAGAACGACAGAAAGAGTTGAGAGAAAAGAATCTTCAAGCCATCAAGAAGAAAGAAAGGAAAAGGGAAAGGGGAAGAAGATTAGGTTTACAAATCTCTAAACTATCAAAGACATGGATCAAGGTAAGTATATCAAATCCCGTGTTCATGAATAATTTTCTGCCTTGTGAGAATTATGATTTCCCAAGATTTTGGGCATAAAAGAGATTGAACAATTTCATGAGAGAAATTGGAAATTTGCTTATAGCTTATAAATACAAGGCCCCTCCAGATGAAATCTTACACGAAAATCATAAGCCTCGAATCATTGCATTACAACATATTGATATCACTCCCTTCAAAAGCTTGAAAGTTTCAAACACTATATAGTTCGTTGATAGTTCGGTTTTTGCAAGTGCTACTAAATCGAACTCGTTTAAGTCGTTGTATCTTAGGGACGATCGCCAAAACCGTAAGCACTTCCTATACGGGGCGATTTCGTCTTACGGAAACTGTATTAAATACAGGCCTCGACTTAGTCCAGTTTTTTCAAACACTTGCCATTTTTCTTGTAAACAGTAAACCACCCAAACAACAGTAGAGAGGTGCGAGATATTAAGACTATGATATTGATTGGCTTTTCTTTCCGTTATCCTTTCCATTAATTTTGCAGTAAAAAGTGTGAAAAAGTTATCTAGAAAAATAAGAATGAATTTCGAGAGTGTGATTGCGTACGATATGGAAATATAATGATGAGAGTAGATACAATATTTTTTTTATAAAGTTAGTGATCGGATATATTGGTGATTGGAATTTGGAAATATAAGAGATATTACATAGTTGATGTGATGTTCTTTTAAATAAAATTATAATTAGATGTAATTGATGATTGGAAAAGTGAGAATCAATAATAGTGTATTTTTTTAAAATTTTAATAAACAATGACACATTGGGCCAACAAATAAGAATTGTGAAAAGATTTTTCAAAATGAGATGGTCGGCAAGCATTCATAGCCTAAGCATTTTAAAAAATCTGCGAAAATAAAAACTTTTCGGAAAAAAAGACATTAGTTTACGCTCCAGGAATATTTTTTGGGCATCTTTACGCTCCTATTTTGTTTTGGACACTTACACGCATTTTTCAATTTTTTTTTATTTCTGTAATATTTTCTTTATTCTTTCTGTTGTTTCGTATTTGTTTCTATGTTATTTTTATTGTTTCTTTGTTGTTTCTGTATTATTTCGATGTTTCAATGCATTTTTTACTTATTTTTAAGCACTTTTTTCTTGTGTTGTTTTCAAGCATAAATCAAGCAGAAATTGTAGGGTTCTAATACGGTAAGTGTAATACACGTGTCAATCATCCATACGATTGGAATAGGAGATGAAACACGATTTTGGAATAGAAAATCCCATCCGTTTACCAAGTCTAGCATGTAAAACTCTTTCAGTCTTTCTATATCGGTAATGTTGAGATTAAAATAAGGATTTCCTTTTCGTTGTGTCTTTGATATATCTGAAAGTTTAAATTATAAAAAGGTAGTGCTAAATATTTTTAATATGTCCAAACAAAAAAGATAACAAATTGGACATTCGAATCAAAATTGATCAATTGATGAGATGAAAATGATGTTTTTGATATATAACGGAAATAATGGTGGTAAACAACAAAAACCTTGGTACTTGTGATCATTACCGTAATTTCTGTCTAAGGTTCAGGAATATCCAAGCCCCAAAATTTGACCACTTCAAAATTTGTGTACTATTTGATTCCTAGCTAGTAGTACTAAGATATGCTTTCTTTAGATCACACGTACTTTAAAAAAACATGGCTAAATTACATTTTTGCTACTTTACCTTAGGACAGTTACACTTTCGTACACCAATTTCAGGATCTGGCAATTTAGGACACTAATTTATATTTTTTTGCATACTGAATACACTTGTCATCGAAAATTGAAAATTTAACCGGAAATTTTTCCCCATTTTCGATTTCCGACAATAACTATACTCAATGTGCAAAAAATTATAAATTACTGTCTAATTTGCCAGACCCTGGAATTGGTGGACGAAAGTGCAACTGACCCTAAGTTAGTGTACCAAAAATGCAATTTAACCATCAATAAAACTTTGCCTATGTTACAAATTAAGATTAAATGCTTTTTTCTATGACTCAGCTACCGGCCTTATGTTTGACTATGCCTGAGGATAGCAGCTCCGGCCCCTCATCGCTAGTACCAAGGTAAACCACGGATGTGCACGCATTGACCAGTATTATGTTTGGGTCTGCTGACATCACTACAACACAAGTGACATAAGGTAACACCCAAAAACTAATACATAATAGCCATAAAATGTTACTATAGACTATATGTTGCATTTTTTATGGTGATGCACTTGTCCGTGCTACATATAGTCTACGGTATCACTTTTAATAGCTTTAGTGACATTTTTTCTAAGTGTTATTTTAAGTACTCATCTATTGTAACACTTTAAAAAAAATTATAAAATGTTACATATGAGTCTAATGTAGCACTTTTTTTATCAAAATATAACACTTTTTTTTTTGGAAAAATATAACACTTTTTTGTAACACTTTTAGCACTTTTCCTGACATTTAACAAGTAATTTTTTGCTCCCAAGAAGCATCGAATCCAAGACCTATGTTGTTTGGAAATGACAATTTGCCACTGAGCTAAGTTGATTCTTATTGCATCTTTTGTTTTGATTTTTATATATACACATATATATATGCTTATATATATATATATTAAAAATTATACTATATTGTTGGGATTTGGTCCAGCATCCTGCCTGCAATGGGCTTTAAAAAGAGCGCGGCGCGGCTAATACATAATAGCGATTCGAACTCGTGAGCGTTGGATTGTACTGCGATTAAAGGAGAGCTTAAAGGATTTGATATTGACTACCTATACCAACAGATGATGCATCTTTTTTTCTTTCTTTTAAAAAAAACTTTTTTTATTTTTCCTAACTGCTCATTACATAAAAACTCGAGGTTAAGCGTCTTGGCACTAGGGAGACATGGGATGGGTGACCCATCAGGAAGTTTCGAGTGCGCGTGAGTGAGGACAAAGCGCTACTGGAAAAGACTCGTGTTGGTTTGTGGGGACAGTCGTCAATCCGGGTAGCGCTAGAGGTCCAACATATATACTATATGTATTAAAATTATATTATACACTATAAATATAAATGTATATCATATATTATATATTAGAGATTATATTATATATGGAAAAATATAATAAAAATAATAAATAAAAAAATCAAATAAATTTATCGACGAATTGATTTTCCATTTGTAAAAATAAAACGAAGTATATAGATAAAAAATAAATTACCGACGGAAAAATCCATAAGTAATTATCAACAACACTGAAAAAGGTTGCCGACGAAATTAGTTCCTATTGGTAAAATTAAAAATATTAAATAAGTAATAAATCAAGCTAGGGATTTTTTCGTGGATAATAAGACGAAATTAATTACATTGGTATTTTTTTTAAAAAGAACTAAATTGTATTTTTGGTACACTAACTTAGGGTTGCACTTTCGTCCACTAATTTCAGGGTCTGGCAAATTAGAACACTAATTTATAATTTTTTGCACATTGAGTACACTTGTTGTCGAAAATTGAAATTGGGGAAAAAATTCCGGTGAAATTTTTAATTTCCGACGACAAGTGTACTCAATGTGCAAAAAATTATAAATTGGTGTCCTAATTTGCTAGACGAGGGAATTAGTGGACGAAAATGCAACTGACCCTAAATTAGTGTACCACAAATGCAATTTAGCCAAAAACATCAATGTTAACAGTTGATGTAAGCTTCCAAGATATGATGGCCAAAACTTGTCACATTATTCATTTATCTTTTGACAATTTTTTTGAGACTATCTGATCCATTTTATGGACTAATCAAAGGTTAAAATTTTTGTTAGCTTTTTTATTTGGGAAGTTTTCAGATACATCCTAATTCAATATATATCAAAGTCAAAATCTTGCAAACATCATCTCTAATTCCAAACTACAAATTTAAAGTAACAAAAATTTTATATCACCATTGATAAACAGTGCTGAAACATGAGAAACATGATTATAGTAAAATTGAATTTTATTGAATCAAATGAAAAATATGGGTTACTATCTCTATTTCTTCCTCTGATACTTCTATTCGAGAATAAGATCTTTGGATTTTGAAACTTTGAAGGTGGACTTACTAATTTGATCTCATAAAACGTTGAATTTTACTTTTGGTAATGTTAATTCGAGGGTTTGATAGCTTATTCTCAAAATGAATGAGATATATTCACGAACTTTGTCTTTTGGACTTGAAACATTGGTGGAATTGACTCTTTGATCTTCTTCCAAGATGAATTTGGACATAAATAACATTAATTCAAGGGTTTAACAGCTTAATCCCGAATCAAATGTTATAACTTGAGCACACTCCACGATAAATGCCTTAAATTTTGCATTGAACACCGTAGATCTCCTTGAATTTGATCTTCTTGAGTTGAGAGGATTTACTCTATCATCTTTCTTGCTTGGACTTCTTCTTCTAAACTTGTGTTTTCAACTCAGTGACCCCTATTTATACTTGTAGAAGATGAGCTTTTGGATGAATCATCGGATACACATGTCAATGTTGAAGCTTCTGACAATTGATCTTTATGATCAAAGCTTAAGCTACGCCAATAGTTGGTGTAATTGACGACAAACTATTCATTCTAATGGCATGAATGAGTTCAATTATGCTAATGGTTCGCTGTGTGCTATAGAAACTGTTGAGAAACTCTCGTTCTAATTCGTCCGAACTGTCAATTGAATTTTTTTCCCCAAGTCGGTAGCAATCAAATGTACTTCCCTTAAAGGATCAAATGAATTGCTTTGTTAGATGATCTCTATAAGTTCGGGCGTCATTGTGTGTCTCGATAATGTGACCCACGTGCTGCCTTTGATTGCCTTTATCGTCGAATTATTGGAATTTTGAGGGTTGATAACCAATTGATATCTTCAAATTGTCAATTTTAGAAGTGTATTGCTTGGCATAAGTTGAAGTTAACTTGGAAACATTCATCGAGCTTTTTTTGATAGTTCTCATAATGAATTCCTTCACTTGGTCAACTGGAAGCAGTCCATTAGGCGAAACTCTCAAATCTTTAGTCGGAGACTTCTCATCTTCACTTACTTGTTGCTTCGTGGACGTTTCAATTCATTGTGAGCATCAACTTGTTTGCCTATCATGTGACTTGAATCAATATTGTCCACTGTATCTACTAGATTCATAAATTGAGAGTTTGCTCTTGAATGCGCTTCATTAGTCCTTTAATAACCTTCGTCAAAGTGGGAATTTGCTCTTCGAGTGAAATAGTTTGGACCACCATTACTGCTACAATTTCAAAGTTTGAGTTTGTAGAATATTCATGCATACTGATTAGACAACAACTCTTTCTTTGCAGCTACATATTTTTTATTTGCCATGAACTTGAGTGAAAATTGGATTGACAATGCCCGACCACCTTGTTTCCATACTCCCTTGTTTGTTGGAGAAGTAATTTTGTGGTTCGACGACTCACCAACTTTGATGTGAACCGCAACCACACGTGCATACGACCCTTCAATAATATGTTGAACAACCCAAGATCTTGACTAGTTTTGGTTAAAGATGGTGGAACTTTGACCCATTGCTTAGCTATGCAGGAACCTCGGTATGTGAAGACGCCACAAACAAATGCCGAAGTTCGCCTAATAAGTCAGAATTCACAACAAGATGAACAATCTTGAAGCTCTTGGGATAACCCAAAGGTTTGAGAGAAATCACAGAAATTTTATTAATCGATATCAAAAAGTCTTGTTTTAAAAAATGAACAAGGTGTTTTGTCTTTTGTAGATGACTCAAAACAAATCCTAAACAAACTAGAAAAGGAAAAGAAGTCTAAACCTAAAAGGAAAATCAAAAAATGGTCAAAATTCACGCGTATGACAAATTCTGGATGCATACCACGGTATAAACCCCTCATACCGTGGTACAGACAAAATTCCAGTGTGCATTAGACCATCTGTACTCTGTACCATGGTATAGGAAAGCCATACCGCAGTATGGACTAAAAATGTACCAATATGTGCGAATTTTCTCTTGGAGTTTTCATAAGAGTTGTAGTCTTATCTCTTACTTTTTCATAGCAACTTGGATTAGCTCAATATCAATTTTGAAGAGAAAGTTATATCCCAAATACTGAACCCTGTCAGTGCTGAAAATTGTTGACGCATTTGGACATTTTTTGAAAGCAATCCCCTGCTGTTGATCGCTCATGCTTTTTCCGACACAAGATTCACTATACCATAACTCTAGACTCGATAGTTGGCCCCTAACATGAATTTAGCCACTCAAATGACTCGAAACAATGGAAATAAACACATAATCTATGATAAACAAATACAGGAACTCAAGAACTCAATTACAACTTGAGCTAATTTGCATTTGGTGTTGCCCGGATCCTTAATAGATGGATTCACATCAGTCTTGTCTTGCTTTATTCTTATAATTTGGAGTAGTGACTTCATGAATCAGCATTGAAAACTCATTTGTGAAGTTGGAGCGATTGACTTTATCTCCATTAACTTTGAACTATATTTAAAGATCGAGAAGAGATGAGAGGTAGAGATTATCCCACTAGATGTTTCAACATTTGTAAGACAAATTTTTCAAAACACAAAAGTAGTACAAATTGAATTTTATTAAATCACATAAAAATATGGGTTACAATCTTGGTTTCTTTCTCAGTTTCTTCTCTTCAAGAAGATCTTCAGAATTTGAAACCTCGAAAGTGGGTTTGTCAATTCGATCTCATTCAAGGTTGAATTTGATTTTTAGCAATGTTAATTCAAAGGCTCGATAGCTTATTCTCAAATTAAACGTTAAATATTCACGAACATTGAATTTGAAAATTGAAAGCTTCTTGATGAAATTGACTCTTCTATCTTCCTCCAAGATGAATTTAGACTCAATAATATTAACTCGATGGCGTGACAACGTAATCTCGAATCTAACACTATGACCTTACTACACTCCATGATGAACGCCTTGAACACCATGTATCTATTTGAGTTTGATCTTCTTGAGTTGAGAAAATTTTCTCCACACTCTTTTTTGCTTGGACTTCTTCTTCACAACTTGTATTTTCAACTCCTTGATAGTGACCTCTATTTATACTTATAGAAGATGAGCTTTAGGATGAATCATCAGATGTAAAGACTTGATTTAATTGACCTTTTAATATCAATATTTGATATTATCTAGCTCCTTAATCACAAGATGTGATAATTATAGAAAGAGATAATGATCACTTCAATATCTTATCAAAATAAGTCACAATCTCCAAGGATCTGAGATAACTATCAAGATAGGCCTTGATCTCCAAAAACTGAGATTTGACAATTGACAATTATTAATTGGCCACAAATTTTATATGCATACAGTGACTGTATACATATAAAATTTTATATATTTTTATCAAATATAAACATAGGGGTTGGATTCAGTGAGACCATATCATGTTGTGAGACATGATGGAATAATCTCAATCACTCCCCTAAAGGCTAGGATTAAAATGATTAATAATTAATTTAAATCCTTAAACGGTAAGATTGTCAAAACACAATTACATTACTAATCTAATTGTGGCAGATGGTTACAGAGAGAGAAACCACGATCAATCAAAATCTACCTTCCATAACAGCTTCCATCCATATCACAAATTCGGATCATATTTCTCCCAATCCACTGTCTTTATCACAATTACATACAAGAACAGAGAAAATCGATGTAAAATTACAAAGAAACAACCAAAATCAATACGATGAATCCGATTCATGTCGATCAACAATCACCAATTGCAGAAGAAACTCCATCCAGCAACATCGATGGTGTAGGATGGAGAACTCGAACATAGTCATTAACAATAAACTCTTAAAAACTGTAATTTTCATGAAGAAGACAATGCATAGATACTTATGAAATTCGTATAACTATAGGATGTTACATAATTGAAAACTATGCAACAAAAATCACCTAACTATGCATTGTCTAAAAGCTATCTATGCAGTGTAAAAAAAAAAGTACATATGCAGTACATCATACCCATCTATACAAGGTGTCATTATCTATGCATCAAAAATCAATTAACTATGCATTATCTAGAAGCTATCTATACAGTGTAAAAAACTAAATATGTAGTACATATACCCAACTATGCAAAGTGTCATAAATTATGCAGCAAAAATCAACTAACTATGTATTATCTAGAAGCTACTTATACAGTGTAAAAAAAACTAAATATGCAGTACATATACCCAACTATGCAAAGTACCAAAAACTGTGCAGTAAAAATAAACTAACTATGCATTATCTGAAGCTATCTATGCAGTGTGTAAAAACTAAATATACAGTATATTATAGCCAACTATGCCACAATGTCATAAATAGTAAAAAAAAAAAAACTAAATATGCATTATCTAATAGCTATCTAAGCAACAAAAACCCTAACTATACCAGATTTTGAAAAAAAAATTAAAAAAAAAGCCTATTAAAATAATGCCATTAAATATGAAAATTACAATCTCACCCCATAAAAATTGGTTTCAAAAAGTCAAATGATACCAAAAAAACCACTGGGTAATAAAAAATATCATTCACCCTTAATGAATTAAAATAAATAGGAAAAGGTCCAAAAAATCACATCCCTTAAAAAATAAATGAATACATATGATTAATTCACTCTGCCTCACCCTAGAAATATGATCTCATTTGAACAAATTTCTATATATATGTGTGTGTATATATTTGTTTAGTTTTAGAACATTCAATTATTTATTTAAATTTGGTTGTGTGTAGAGCTGTCGAAACGGGCCGGCAGCCGCCAAAACCCGCCACTTGGCGGGGCGGGGCGGGCTGGCCCACCGAGGTGGCGGGCCGAGAAAACTACAGCCCAACCCAACCCGCCTTGGGCTGCGGGTTGGGCGGGCCGGCCCGCCAAAAATTTAAAAAAATAAAAAAATGAAAAAAAATATTTTTTTATTTATATTATTAATTTTAATGAATTAAATATATTAATGGATAACAAATACATATTTTATAAAAATATTATATACACTTTTATAAGAGATAAAAATATAAAATATCTATTATACTATTTTTTTGTCTATTTTATCTATTTTTTATTTTTTTTTTTTTTTTTTTCAATTTTTGGCGGGCTAGCCCTCCGTCCCGCTGCCCCGCCCCGCCCCGCCAAGCCCGCGGCGGGCTAGCCCGTTTAGGTCCGTCCTTTGACGGGCTACTAAATACTCAACCCACCCCCTACCTTAGGTGGGGCGGGGTGGGCCGGCCCGACGGGCCTGACCCGTTTTGACAGCTCTAGTTGTGTGCATTGTACTACGTCATGTAGCTGTCATAATGACATAAACTCGTCAGCAAAATATTGGGATTGTTAAATAGGTGGGTCCACCGAAGTTTGTTGGATTGCAAGTTAGATTCATATGAAAAAATGAAAAATGAAAAAAGTGCAAGTACTTAAAACCAAATTGGTTTATTGAGGCAAAAAAAGAAAAAAAAATGGCTGAGAGTTGAAATTGCATTGAATAGAGAAATTGAAAAGAGGTTATTATTAGGGTATGATGTTTTCATCTTTACACATTTTGTTGCTCTCTCCATCCCATTTTTCTGGTTTAGTTAAAGAATTTTTGATGAATTGGAAAAATTCTGCAAGTTTATTTCTTTCTAATATTAAGTAAGATTAATTTGATTGATCTGCATTTCTCTCCTAATATTTGTGTGCCGGCAAAAACTTGTATGAGACGGTCGCACAATGACTTAAAAATTATTTTGTTTTCGTCACACATGCAACGACCGTCTCACAAGAGACCTACGCATTATGTTGGGGGTAGTTTTTAATCCAACTAATTAATTTAATTGCCCATATTTTGCTATTTCTATTGGTTAACAATTTCGCTAATAAAAATCATATAATATTTGTATATATAGTATACTACGTAAGAGAATATTTATATTTTTTAATGCATTTTGCACTAAGTATTTCAAGATTAAACGATTAATACATTTATTATACGTAATTCATAAAATTCTTGATAAATAACTCTCTATGATAATAAATATCTATAATATTAACCAAAATCTAAAATTACACATAAATAGTAATTGAATATCATATAAATAAAAAAATTAAACTTCTAATATTATATAATAATAATTATTTGTAAGCAGTTATCCAGTAAGTTGTATCGTAATTAATTATAAATACAGTAATACGGAATAGATATATATATATATATATATATATATATATAAATGATAAGGGTAAAATATGGTCTGGGCTGACCTGTCTATATTGGGACGGACTGATAAGCCCCCGTGTATTGGGCCGACCTGCTGCTAAGCCTTGAGCATTGGGCCGACTTGGCCAAGCCCAGAAGCATATGACCGGTCTGGTAAGGCCCGGCGTATTGGCCCAAACAGCCAAGCCCTAAAGCACTGGGGCGATCTGGTAAGATCTAGCGTATGGGGTCGGCCTGCTGTCATAAGTATTAAGCCGGCTTGTTAGGCTCTGCCTTGGTTTAATCTGCTAAAAAGAAGTGTTGGGCTGATCTCGTAAGGTCAACATTTGGGCTACGACTGATAGGATCAACTTCGGAAAGTCACGAGGAAGGAGGCCGATCTGGCCAAGTTCAGTTCGGCCATAGGAGTAAGGGGGCTCTGAAGATGTCTAAGGGACGAGTGCTAATACGCTGGCCCGAAGTGGCTCAGGTTTGATGGTCTGAGGTGTCTCAGATCAGTTCGGAACCAGGGTCTTAAGGGCGTAAAATTAGGGTTTTTAGAAGATCCGATCCTAACCTAATGATGACTCTGACACCAAATCGTAACGGAATTCTGGATTTTACGAAAACCCTAATCCTAACTAAGGTATAAAAGCCCAAGCCCAGGTTCATTCTAAACCTAATCTCATCTTTGCTTTTACAATATTTTTTCTGCCTCTTGTTTCTCTTCCAAGTCACTGACTTAGGCATCGGAGAGGGTACGCCGGAGCCCCCCTCCGACCCCCCTTGTGCAGGTTTCGCGGAGGAGTTCAGCTTGGAAGTCAATCGGCGAGAGGAAGACGTTTTCTAGGAACAACCAAGTGGCGCCGTCTGTGGGAACATTGAGCGGAGACGTGAGCTTCAAGTGATGGTTATGGAAGATATCAGGAGAAATTTGGAAGATGATCTGACTCGTACGCCGTTGGGAGATACTTCGGGCGGAGATACGCAAGAAGATGTCAGGCCTCTACCTCCACCACCTCCGGTGGAGGGTGGAGGGCAGCGATTTCCGAGGGCTGGAGTGGATGGACAAACACCCATGTCTGGTGGGAGTGTTGATTTGGGCCCAGTGTTCTTTGAACAGTTGGGTGGTTTCATTACTAGGGTCGTTGAGCAAACGGTGGAAAGACGGCTGAGGGAGATGCTTCTGCCACCAACTCCGCCTGTGGTCCCACCTCCGGTGGTACCCCCTCCTGTGGTCCCCCCGGAGGTCAGGGAGAGAGGTCGGCGGCCTGCGGTGGCAGAAGAGGTGCATTCATCGAGGGCGGAGCACACATCAACTGAGGATCAGGATTGGTCGGATCGGATGGATGACCTCCATCGTGAAGTGAGGGATATTCGTAGGAGGGTTGCGGGAGCGCCGGGAGCGGCTTCAGTCTGAGTGCGGAGGGAAACTCCCTTCTCGGATGAAGTGATGGCGGATGAGCTCCCATCCTCCTACCGAGCTCCAAGTTTTGAATATGATGGTACCACGGATCCGTGGGATCATCTCTGTCGTTTCGAGAATGCTACTTTGCTACACAGGTTCACGGATGGCGTGATGTGTAGAGTCTTCCCTACTACTCTGACGAAATCAGCTCAGCAATGGTTTAGCCAGCTTGCTCCAGGGTCTATTAGAAATTTTGATGATTTCAGTTCGGCATTTCTTAATCAGTTCACGAGTTGTTGTAAATATCAAAATGCGCCCCTAACTCTGTTTAGCATCAAGCAGAGAGAAGGGGAGGGACTTCGGAGTTATATACAGAGGTTCACCGCGGTAAAGTTGGAGGTGCCTTCGGCTAGTCCGGAAATTTTGGCTAATGCCCTAGCTCAGGGCCTGAAAGATGGAGAGTTTTTTGAATCCTTGGTGATAGAGGCGGCTAAAACCTTTGATGAGCTGTTAGCTCGGGCGGAGAGGTATATTAACCTGGAAGAGGCTAGGAAAATAAAGAGGGAGGAAGGAGAGAAAAGGAGAGATAGGAAAGAAGATCGGAGGATAAGGGATCTCAGAAGAAGCCGAGGTCTGAGGCAATGGGTGGACGACCGAGGTACGAGAAGTATACGCCATTGGCTGTCCCTCAGGGTGAGGTGCTCATAGCTATTGAGAGACACCCCGACCTGAGGTGGCCAAAGGCACATGCGGAGGCACCGGTAAAGGCGAAGTGCAAGGAATTTTATAGGTTCCATAATGAGTATGGACACACAATAGATCGGTGCACGCACCTGAGGGATGAAATTGAGAGGCTCATTCAGGCAGGTCATCTCAGGGAATTTGTGTACATCGACAAAAAAGAGAAAAAAGGGGAGTATAAGAGGGACAACCGGGGTTATCATCAACTTCGGCGGGAGCCGGAGCGTAGGGGGGAGGAAAGGGAGGAGCTACCTCCACCTCCGCCCCCACCTCGGCGAGAGGTCATCCAAGTGATAGTTGGAGGGCCAGCGGAAGGAGATTCTAGGAGGGCTCGAAAGAATTATGTGAGAGCAGCAGCACCAGATCGTGTGCAAGAACAACTGAAAGTGGAACAGGTCGGACTGGGGCAAAGTATCCAGTTTGGGCCGGAGGATAGCAAGGGTATCGTGACACCTCATAGCGATGCTCTTGTGATCACGGCGACGATCTCTAATTACGATGTGCAGCGAGTATTTGTGGATACAGGGAGCTCAGGGGACATCCTATTCTATGATTGCTACAGAAAGATGGATCTTCAGGTCGGGCTGGAGATGGTGGATACGACGTTGGTCGGATTTGCTGGAGGAATGATCCAACCAATAGGTATGATTACTTTATCTGTCTCTTTGGGTAAGGAGCCTAATTGCAAAACTAGGATGATTTGATTTTTGATAGTAGATGCACCTTCATTGTATAATGCTATGTTGGGTAGACCGTCATTAAATGCTTTTCAAGCAGTGGTGTCGGTGTACCATTTGAAAATGAAGTTCCCTGTTGGGGAAGAGGTAGGTGAGGTCGGCGGAGATTAGTATATGACTAGAAGGTTATATGTGGAGAGTATTCAAAAGGCGCAGAGGGGGAATGTCTTTGATGATGATAAAAATAGAGATAAAATGATTAGACTTGATGAGCCGGTGGAGCATGTCCAGCCTAATGAGGAGATGATGATGGTTGAGCTGGTGCCGGGTGACCCTGATAAGTTCACAAAGATTGGGAAAGGATTATCTGATGAGTTGAGGGAAGAGCTGGTGGAGTTTTTAAGGAGCAATGTGGATGTGTTTGCTTGGACAACAGAGGACTTGGTGGGGATCGATCCGAGTATAGCTGAGCATAGGCTTAATTTTGATCCATCATATAAGCCCGTAAAACAAAAGAAAAGAAATTTCGGTCCTAAGAAGGATGCTATAATTCGAGAGGAGGTGCAGAGGTTGTTGAAAGCGGGGCATATCAAAGAAATCCAGTTTCCGGAATGGTTATCCAACACAGTGCTAGTGCCAAAAATGGAGGATGATTGGCGCATGTGTGTGGATTTTAGGGACTTGAATCGGGCTTACCCAAAGGATTACTATCCGTTGCCCATAATCGATCAGCTTGTGGATTCGACGTCGGGGTGCGAATTACTCAGTATGATGGATGCATCGCAAGGCTACCACAAGATCAAGCTGGCAGAGGAGGACCAAAAGAGGGTGAGCTTCACCACCTCTTTTGGCACCTTTTGTTATGTAGTAATGCCTTCGGGTTGAAGAATGCAGGAGCCACATACCAGAGGTTGGTGGATAAGATGTTTGAGGGGCAACTCGGGAGGAACATGGAAGTATACGTAGATGACATGTTGGTTAAAAGTATGAAGGTTGTGGATCATGTGCGTGACCTAGCTAAGACATTTGACACTTTGAGAAAGTACCGGATGAAGCTCAACCCTAAGAAATGTGCTTTTGGTGTGAGATCAAGAAAGTTCTTGGGGTATATGGTGATGGAGAAAGGAATAGAGGCTAATCCAGAGAAGGTCAGAGCCATTAGAGAGATGGCACCACCTCGGGATGCAAAGGAAGTGCAGTGTTTGACAGGTCAGCTGGCAGCCCTGAATCGGTTTATTTCGGGCCTAGCGGAGAGGAGTTTGCCCTTCTTCAAGGTGTTGAGGAAGGCCAAAAAGTTTGTTTGGGATGAGGATTGTCAGAGGGCTTTCGAGGATTTGAAAACTTATTTGGGAGAGCCCTTGTACTTGTACCTTTCGGTAGGAGAGCAAGGGGTCAGCACGGTCCTGATCAGGGAGGAGAGGTCGGTTCAGAGGCCGGTATATTATGTCAGTAAGGTATTGAGGAACGCCGAGATGCGGTATGCGGAGATCGAGAAGGCAGGTTTGGCCTTGGTGGTGACCGCAAGGAGACTTCGACCTTATTTTCTCTCGCACAAGGTAATCGTCTGAACTAATCTTCCATTGAGAAATGTGATGAGCAAGCCCGAGGTGGCAGGAAGACTAGTGAAGTGGGCCATTGAATTGAGCGAGTACGATATTGAGTTCGAGAACAGGTCGGCCATTAAAGCTCAGGCTTTGGCAGATTTTGTTCAAGAATCGATAAGGGATGATAGTGGAGAAGGAGCTTGGGTGATTTATGTGGATGGTTCAGTAGGAAGCTTGGGTCAGGTGGTGTCTTTGTATCGTATCGTCTAATCAGCCCACAAGGGGTAGAAAATGATTTTGCTGTAAGATTGGAGTTCAAATTATCCAATAATGAGGCGGATTATAAAGCATTCATCAGAGGGATGCAAATGGCTATTGAGATGGGGGCTACTACAATGGTTATTTACATGGATTCTCAGCTCGTTCATAAGCAAGTTACTGGGGAGTTTGAAGTTAGGGAGGAAAAGTGAAAGAGATCAAGATCTGTCAGGTCCCGAGGGCGGAAAATGGTCGGGCGGATTTCTTAGCAAAGATGGCCAGCTCGGCCTTGGATAATCAAACCAAGCAAATCACGCTTTTGATGGCAAGAGAAACTGCACTGGGTATGGAGGTCGGAGAGATTAAAGAAAAAGAGGATTGGGGGTCGACTATCATGGCCTATCTGAAAGAGGGAGTCCTGCCGGGAGGTAGGCGTGAAGCAGCTCGGCTGAAAATTCGGGCGACACGCTTTTGCATTATTGGGGACAAGTTATATAAGAGAGGCTTCTCCATGCCTCTGCTGAGGTGTTTGAGCGGAGAAGAGAGTACGTATGTGCTAAGAGAGATGCACGAAGGGTGTTGTGGAAACCATATAGGAGCAAGAATCTTGATGAAAAAAGTGCTAAGGGCAGGGTATTTTTGGCCTTACTTGAAGTAGGAGGCAGAGAAGCTGGTGAGATCATGTGAGAAGTGCCAGATTCATGCGCCTTTGATACATCGTCTGGCAGAGGAGCTCATGACTATGAGCTAGGCATGTCTTTTTGCAAAGTGGGGGATTGACATCGTGGGTCCCTTTCCTCCGGCTTCAGGTCAGAGGAAATTCTTGATTGTGGCGATTGATTATTTTAGCAAGTGGGTGGAAGCAGAGCCCTTGCTAAAATAAATGAGGATGCAGTGATGAAGTTCATCTGGCAGAAAATTGCATGTCGATATGGAACACCTCGGATCTTGATATCGGATAATGGAATGCAATTTGCGGGGGCAGGGATCTGAGCTTGGTGTGACGAGCTGAAGATCAAGCAAAATTTTACGTCGGTGGCTCACCCACAGGCCAATGGGCAGGTGGAGGTCACTAATAGATTCTTGGTCAAAGGAATCAAAGCTCGACTTGAAAAGGCAGGAGGAGCATGGGTTCAGGAGCTCAGTTCGGTATTGTGGGCTTATAGAACTAATCCAAAGGAGGCAACAGGTGAAACTCCGTTTAGCTTGGTGTATGGAATGGATGCTGTTACACCAGCAGAGATCGGGATGGAGACTCATCGGATTCAAAATTTTGATGAGAACGCCAATGAGATGATGATCCAAGAAGCTTTGGATACTATTAATGAGAAAAGAGAGATGGCATTTTTGCAGATGGAGCGAACACGAGGAAGGATCCAGGCAGCGTATGACAAGAAAGTGATGAGAAGGGCCTTCCAGGTCGGAGACCTGGTTCTGAGAAGGTCAGATGCTAGCAAGAATAAGGGGAAGCTGGATGCAAAATGGGAAGGGCCACTTCGGGTGGCGAAGGTACTAGCAGGAGGTGCATATGAGCTGGAGGAATTGGATGGGCGAAAGCTCCCGAGGGAATGGAATAGTTGCAATATAAAGAAATATCATTCCTAGAATGGGAGAATCTCTGATGTAATGAAATTACTCGTTTTGAATGAAATGATTTGCTTCCCTAATACATGAGTTCGGAAATAAGTTGGTGAAAATCGACAAGTATTTGGAGCTCAGCTTGAGCTAGTCTCCAAATATTTGGGGCCACGAGGCCATGCAAGGAGCTCGGCTTGAGCCAGCTTCCTTTGATGAAATCGACAAGTATTTGGAGCTCAGCTCGAACTAGTCTCCAAATACTTGGAGCCGCGAGGCCATGCAAGGAGCTCGGACCGAGCCAACTTCCTTTGATGAAATCAACAAGTATTTGGAGCTCAACTCGAGCTAGTCTCCAAATACTTGGGGCCACGAGGCCATGCAAGGAGCTCGGACCGAGCCAGCTTCCTTTGATGAAATCGACAAGTATTTGGAGCTCAGCTCGAGATAGTCTCCAAATACTTGGGGCCACATGGCCATGCAAGGAGCTCGGCTCGAGCCAGCTTCCTTTGATGAAATCGACAAGTATTTGGAGCTCAGCTCGAGCTAGTCTCCAAATACTTGGGGCCACGAGGCCATGCAAGGAGCTCGGCCCGAGCCAGCTTCCTTTGATGAAATTGACAAGTATTTGAAGCTCAGCTCGAGCTAGTCTCCAAATACTTGGGGCCACGAGGAGCATGATATACCAATCTTTTGTGGTTAAAAAAAATATAATATTAGCTCAGTTCGAGTTAAGCACTACAGGATGAAATAAATCTAAGCTGTTGTGAGAATAAAAATGCGAGAATAGAGATCAGGAAAATTGAATTACGAAAGATTTCATTACTTGTCAAAAATAATTACAAGTACATAGAAAATAAATACAACAAAAAGTGATATTAAAACTCCTAAGTAGTAGGGGCAGCATCCTCGGTGGTCAGGTCATCCGCCGAGATGGTCACATCGTCCACAAGGGCGATCTCAGGGTCATCATCCGGAATTTCCTGAGCAGAAGTGAGGGAAGTGCCTTCAGGAAGCTGGGGAGTTGGCTGACCTCCAGCAGGATGAGAGGGGCCCCCTGAGCTGGAAGCAGGGTGGAGGACAAATGGAGCGGATAAGGATTCGATGAAAGCCTCCACAGGAGCTCGGTTGAGACGCTCCACCTCAGGGGAAAATACGAATCCCTTAGGGTCGGGAAGGATCTTTTTGGGACCCTGACGATCAAAGGGCTCAGTAGTGATGTCGCGTTCCCTGAGCTGAAGCTCAGCTTGGTCGAAAGCAAAGCCATAATACTCCATGGCACTTACGAGTAGAACCTTTATGAACTCTTTGGAGCTTAAAAAGTCTTGCTTCACCCTCTCCCAAATTGCATGAACTATGGAAGAGCCTTGGGAGAGGTCAGGAAACCTTGGCGGCCAATTTCAATGCCTTCGGCCCGAGCTTGATCGACATTTGTGGTGCAGCGGATTCGGAGATCACCCACTTCAGCCTTGAGGTCAGCATTGTCAGTCTCCAAAGCCTTCAATTTGGTCTCAAAAGAGGCCACGGTGGCCTTATGGACCTCCTCCTTCTCTCTGAAATGGTGCACTCCTTCTTGGAAGCATTGAGCTCGGCAACGAGGGTAGGGTCAGCAAAACCCACGCGAGCTCGGGAGATTAAAGCCACGAGCTGGGCCTCGGCCTTTGAATGGTTCATGCAAAATGAGCTCACCAGCTCAGCGTCACTGAGCTTTTCTAAAGTAGCTCGGTCAGGACTTGGGCAGTTGCCTTGTACATACTGAATAGCAAAGGTCCCATCCGTATTCTTCAGGATCGAGTTCCCAGTGAAGAATATTTGGTTGGTAGTGTGGATGGGGTTGCGAGTGAGAGAGATAGGAGTAGCTGAAGTGGTGGTAGCCTTGGCCTTCTTGGCTGCGCTGGCACTAGTACCAAGAGCAGATCTCTTGGGGGGAGGAGGTCGGATAGTAGGATGGGCCTCAGGACCTGTGAGGTCAGCTATTACAATGGCGGCCGAGTCAGGTCGCCTGAGCTGAGAAGATTGGCTCCCCTGACCTGTAGCGGCAGTACCCGAAGGAGGAGGGAGGGAGCCCGAGGCGACTTGGCGCTCCTCCTCCTCCTGCTCAGCAACTATCTGTGCCATGTACATGTCTGCACAATAAGAAAATGTTAGCCAACAGGTAAGAAAGAAGTGAACTAAATATGAAAAGATAATTACCAATGTCACAAGGTAGAGGAGCCATTATGGAGCTCAACTCGAAGTAGTACAAGAGAGATGGAGTTATGAGACGGAAAGGTCATATTTGACCAAGGTAGGTTTATTTATCAAGGATTGGAGTTCGGGGGACCGATCTTTGGTGTTATGTTTCCGCTGAAGAGGGAGGCTCCAAGTCCAGGCGATAGGAAAACCCCAAGCTCGGGGAGAGGAGATGAAAAAATACTTGTCCTTCCAGAATTTATTGGAAGAATGATATTTACTCAGAAACTGAGCATCACCTCGGGAGGTAATGTAGAATATACCCTTGGTAGTTGAGCTCTTTACTGGGAATAGGGCAAAGAACAGTTCGAGAGTAGGCTCTATTTCTAGATATTTAGTCAAAATCAAGAAGCCCGCAAGGATGCGGAAAGAATTGAGGGCTAGCTGGTTAAGGGGTACACGATGGAGGGCGGATACCTCGGCCATAAAGGTATGAATGGGGAATCGGGAGCCACCCTCTATCTAACCTGCGAAGAAAGCTAAGGCGTTTGGTGGAGGTCGGTTAGGGCGATCCGAGCTGCTGGGTAAGGAAAGCTTGAAAGAGCAAGGAATTTTTGCATTCTTTTTTATAGTTTGGAGATTATGAGCTGTGAGGGTAGTTTCTCTGAAGTCATGAGGGTACACAGGCAGCGGACCCGAGCTCAGAGCTCAGATCTCTATCGCATCGGAGTCCATGCCTGAATCAGAGCTGGACTCGGTAGCATTAGGATCCAAAGGACGGATTCCAGCAAGAGAGAGAGGTTGTGGGCCGGAACCTATTTCGATAGCCCACCGTTCTGAATCGGCGATATACGGATCCGATGGTGTTGAAAGAGAGGAAGAAGATGCCATAATGATAAGGTATAAAATTGGAAAAAAAAGGGGAAAGAGGGGATTACTTACTGGATGAAAGTAGAAGATTGAAGGAGAAAAGTGGACGGGAGCCTGAGATGCGTAGAACTGGCCGGAATCTGGAGAATTCCACCGGAGAAGGATGATATCGGATGCTTTAGGGAAGGCTCTGCAACTTTGTGTGAAAAAAGTAAAAATAGAGGAGGAAGGTAGCTTTTATAAGGAGAAGAAAGAAATAAAAGGGTGTCTCGGTATTCGAGGAGACACCACACGGTTCACGAGGCGTCAGTGAGCTGAAAGGACGTCCTTTCAGTCACATCAACGTGTCAGGAATTTGAAAAGCCAAAAGGCAGCGGGAATTTGAAAAGCCCAAACCCTAAAAAGCAGGTCAGCTCGACCTACCAGTAACTATGGTTAACACATATCTACCCATAGTTGGGGGAAGAATTGATAAGGTAAAATATAGTCTGGGCAGACCTGTCTATATTGGGACGGACTGATAAGCCCCCGTGTATTGGGCCGACCTGGTAAGCCTTGAGAATTGGGCCGACTTGGCCAAGCCCAGAAGCATATGACCGGTATGGTAAGGCCCGGCGTGTTGGCCCGAACTGCCAAGCCCTAAAGCACTCGGCCGATCTGGTAAGACCTAGCGTATGAGGCCGACCTGCTGTCATAAGTATTAAGCCGGCTTCTTAGGCACTGCATTGGTTTAATCCGCTAAAAAGAAGTGTTGGGCTGATCTCGTAAGGTCAACATTTGGGCTACGACTGATAGGATCAACTTCGGAAAGTCACGAGGAAGGAGGCCGATCTGGCCAAGTTCAGTTCGGCCATAGGAGTAAGGGGGCTCTGAAGATGTCTAAGGGACGAGTGCTAATCGCTGCCCGGCCCGGTGGCTCAGGTCTGATGGTCTGAGGTGTCTCAGATCAGTTCGGAACCAGGGTCTTAAGGGCGTAAAATTAGGGTTTTTAGAAGATCCGATCCTAACCTAATGATGACTCTGACACAAAATCGTAACAGAATTTCGGATTTTACGGAAACCCTAATCCTAGCTAAGGTATAAAAACCCAAGTCCAGGTTCATTCTAAACCTAATCTCATCTTTGCTTTTACAATATTGTTTTTTGCCTCTTGCTTCTCTTCCAAGTCACTGACTTAGGCATCGGAGAGGGTACGCCGGAGCCCCCCTCCGGCCCCCCTTGTGCAGGGTTTGCGGAGGAAGTCAGCTTGGAAGCCAATCGGCGAGAGGAGGACGTTTTTTGGGAGCAACCAATAAAATAATTAATTTTTTAATAACTAACTGCATACATGCATAATACATAAAAAGATAATATCAAAATAAATCATATTCTGGTTTCAGGATGTTTTCTTTTACAGTCGTCCTATTTTATTCATACATATACAAATTCATATATTGATCGTTTTTCATAATTATTCGTTGAGTTTTGCATTGTAATATATATTTTTTAAAAGATATGGTTTACTTATACATAATAAATAGATTTTGTTGTGGCAAAATGGTATAAGTAGTGTTTGCAAACACTAAAAGAAAGTACTTTTTAGCTCTTGGCTAAAACAAAATTAATTTCGACTTTATTTCTACTTTAGTTAATCCAAATTCTAAAGTTGGGAATTACATGTTTCTGATTCTAGAAATGTGCTCTGGTATTTTTGTAACTTAAAATAAAATTCACTTTTTTCATTTTTATCCTTATCTATTTCTCAAAAACCAAAAACCCTTGGCATTTAACGTGTCAATCATAAGATTTGTAAGGGTGTTTTTGTGATTATAGTGTTAATCCCATTTTGAAAGTGTTTTTTTTTCAATCACTCCAACTTTGACTAAAATAATTTTTAACTTCTTTTTCCAAATACCACCAACTTCTACTTATCAACAACTTTAGCTTTTACTACAATAAAATACTTCTTCTAGAAGCAGAATTTTTCGCAAACACTCCCATAATGTAGTAGGATTTAGACCACACAAATTTTAAGTAATTTCTTCAAGTTATTATTACTTCAGAGTTAGGAAAACTCTCTTTAAATCAACCAAATTTAAAGTCAACACGAAGACAAGTCTGCAGATGAAGTCCGAAGAAGACTGCAACAAGGAGAATGACTATAGACTTGATGCATACAAAAGGATAAAGTCACTGCAATTTATTTTTTTCACGCACTCCCTGGGGTAGAACCCCTACCTCCCTCCCAAAGGAGGGATGCGACACTATCAGGCCAAATGGCTGGTGGTAAAGTCATTGCAAACTTAGTGAATAGTACTTCAACGCATAATGAGCTATAAACTCACTGCAGACTCAATAACACCACTATAGGGTGCATTCTAATGCTACAGAGTGAGTTTTATTTAATCAAGACAGAAGAATGATCTCAACAGGCATTCCATCATTTAAAATCTAAGTGGGAGAAGGACAAAATTTCAAAAATACTTCGTACTAACGAAAGACGACCATTACTAATAACATATTGTTTTAGTACGAGGACAGTTGGTGGATAAGGGCTAAATCCAACAACTTGATTTGGTAAAGGACCTGCCTCCCTTCAATGAGCAAATTCTTATTCATTTCTATTAAAGGGTATTCACGAGGAATATGAGATGAACCTTTGGTACTCCAATCATTTTGAATGTGCTGAATTTCAAGCTCCAAGAAAAACAAGAATACTCTCTAAACACATCCTTCTTCTGGAGACCCTCATTCAAACTCGGAGTTTCATTGCAAAGGTTTTTGGGCACACGAAGTTGAAGGCGATTCCTTTTGAAGAAGAAGAATGTTTCTCTCACCATCTACTATAGTGCCCTTTTTTAGCTTACTTAATTTTAATGCGAAAAAATAATCAATAAAAAAATAATCTAAAGATCCTTAAAAATACGGGATAAATAAAATCCTACTTAGTTAGAAAGTCTTGCAGCGAAAATAAATACTAAAAACTATTAGTCCCAAAACAACCATACTAAAAAAATAAAACGACGTTCAACATTAAATATGCTAATAAGTCAACTAAAAAATAAACATCAGCTAAACTGAAGGACATGGGTTCCTGAGTCACTGCGCCCCGCCATCTGCTTCCTCCTCATTATTCTCATCTGAAAAAAAAGACAACATTCGGGGAATGAGCTTAAAGGAGCTCAACAAGTAATCTCATGCACGAATGCGTGCTTAATGCAACGACTCATCTTAGTTAAACTGTATATTTCTTTACTTAAAATCCTTTCGTGTACATACTTAAAACTTTATATTTCTTTCCTTTCGTAAAAAGTTCTTAAGACGCGAACTCACTTGGTGACACATTGTTCTAATCAGGGTCACAGTGGGCCTTGTTATTTGGAACTCGATTAACATTTTGCCCGAAGGCCATTTCCTTTTATTTCGCCCCAAGGCCCCTTTCCTTTAACATTAGCTTCAAGCGGCACATTGTCGGAACGCCGGTCCCCCGCGCCCATTATCCACTCACTCCAGCATCATAGAATAATGTGCACCCATTTTCTTTTGAAAAATATTATTAATTCTAAACATTTAAACTTGACTCTACTATTCTTTTTATGCTCGTGAAATGCCATGAACGTATATTTAACATGATGCATGAAAGTGATGCAACTTTTCATTGAATGCAAGAATAACATAAACGCATAGCATAATAATTAAATCACATTAACTTGAACAATTTAAGAATAAACACTACAATTAACTACTCAGGAAAACCCTACGTTCAATTAATTAGGGGAAAACCTTATATTCTATTAGTTAGAGGAAAACTCTATATTCAATTAGCTAGGGGAAAACTCTACATTCAATTAATTAAGGGAAGACCATATATTCAATTAGTTAGGGGAAAACCCTACATTCAATTAATTAGGGATAAACACTATGTTCAATTAGTTAGGGGGAAACACTATATTCAATTAATTAAGGGAAGACCCTATACTCAATTAGTTAGGGGAAAACCCTACATTCAATTAATTAGGGATAAACACTATGTTTAACTAAATTGGGAAAAATACCCACGTCAAATTAGTTAGGGATAACCCTTTCGAATGGACAAGGAATCATCACTAACATAACAAACTCACAAACTAACATACAAAGTAACCAACTCATATTAATAACCTGAATGAAACTATTCTATATATCCGGTAAACAATTAGGTGATGATTATATTCTTAAACTAACACTGAAATATGAGATAACCATTAAACTTGTATGGGATTCAGTCAGTTAAATCGAAAACATAGAACTAATTAACTTGAAATCATGCGCGAATTCCGATACCTTGGAACTTCATGATGTACAATCAAATTAAACAAACACTTAAAATGCTCTCCTCTGCAGGAAACAACGACCCTCTTGAACGCAGCACAAAAAAAAACAAAATTTCGTGGAAACAATCTGTCCCCAATTCAAACTGAGATATCCACGATGAATCATGCCATGGAACAAGATGATGCCTTCAGACTCACATATAAGAAAACTTTATCTGGCAAAGAAGAGAAGGGGATAGGCCCGATGTATCCCGACGAGTATGATCTTGTGTCTGATGATGAAGAGGACATGGTTGACATTGAAGATGACGATGATTGCCCCACTATTCGACTGACGAAGGAGGAAAAAGCTCGGATTAGAAAACCATGGCGTCTAACACTAATAGTGAAAGTTATGGGTAGAACAGTAGGTTATAACTATCTATTAAGAAGAATTAAAGCCATGTGGCATCCCAAGTATCATATGGAAATGGTGGCGATTGATAATGATTATTTTCTCGTTATATTTGCGTCAATGGATGATTATAACTTTGCCAAGTTTGAAGGTCCGTGGATGGTCCTTGACCATTATCTTATTGTTCAGGAATGGACACCAAACTTTGATCCACTAATTGATAATGCAGAGAAAGTGCTTGTGTGGGTTCGTTTCCCGTGTCTTGCCATTGAATACTACGATAAGGATTTTCTAATGAAGGTAGGAGAAAAAATTGGAAGACCTGTTCGGGTGGATGAGGCGACGGATGTAGTGTCCAGGGGGAAATTCGCTCGCATGTGTATTGAGGTAGATATCACTAAGCCACTATTAGCAAAATTCAAACTAAGACGACGAGTTAGAAGAATTGAGTACGAGGGTATCCATCTGGTTTGCTTCAAGTGTGGAATTTATGGCCATAGAATTGATACATGTCCGGAAATGACCCGTAATGAAGCTCCGGACGACGAACAGCCAGCTGAAGGGGAGATCAGAAGACGAAAATCCAAAAAGGAAGGTGAAAAATTAGAAAGTAGTAACCGGAGACAGACAATAGTGGGACCCGAAATCACGGATACTTTTGGGCCGTGGATGCTAGTCTCGAGGAAGTCAAGGAGAAATCCCAAATCTCTAGAAGGTAGGGGAGCTCAAGAATATTTGCATATTAGAAAAAAAGAAAATCAACTTAACGACAACCAAATCCCCCATTTAGTGGGTGGGCCATCAAAATATACAATTCTTGATGAAGAGAATATGGAGGTGATAGAGCAGGTGGGGGACAACTTAATTGGAGAAACAATATCAGACCTGCAGCACATTAAAAAATTGAATGGACGAGGTAAAAGACCCAATATCTTAATTAACGAGAAACAATTACCTCAAGGTAGACCCATGCAGAACATTAATGAAACAATTGATCAGGACAATATAGAGATTAAAAAAACCAATAAAGAGTTTCCACGTCGGTCCAAACAAGCGGCAGCTGAGAATGAACATGTGGTAGTAAGGGGGTCGGACCATGGAAAACAAATTTCGAGAATAGTGATTCATAGTCAGCCGTTTTATGAACATATGCCCGGAGATATGTTACTAGAGCTGGGGGAACACTACCAGGACCCCCCGATCGCAAACGACAATATTATACAAAATAATATGGAGGAAGATGAGGACCGGGAATATGGTCACAGCAAGGGGGAGTACACCCTACAGGCTGTTTGATCCTTGTAGTTCGATTTTGTTTTACATTTGGCCTGCCATTGCGGATGGTCCACAGTCTGATTTCATTTTTATTAAAGATGATATGATGTATATGGAATTGTCAAGGAGCAGCCTCAAATTCTTTCGTGAGGGTGTGGAAAGAATTAATACGTATTAATCGACCAGTGGTTTTTGGCCTTCTTGAGCCAAAGGTCTCAGGATTACATGCGGATGCAATCTGCAAAAAACTGGGGTTTGCAAACTGGATTAGGGTAGAAGCTCACGGTTTTAGTGGTGGAATTTGGGTGTTAAGGATCATGTCAAACTACAAGTGGAGCTAACTCATCCCCAATTTATCCTTCTAAAAATTGAAGATAATCAAGACCCTTTGTTATTTGTCAGTGGTTTATGCAAGTCCGACACATCATTTATGTAAGAAACTATGGAATGATCTTCGTACTAGGAACTTCGAAACCCCTGAGCTTCCGTGGTTGTCAGTAGGGGATTACAACTCGGTTGCTTCCATGGATGAGGTTAGTAATCCTTCCACATACTCTTCACAAAAGAATACTGATTTTACTAATTGGATATACGAGGAAAGTCTTATTGATCTTGGGTTCATGGGCCCAAAATTTACTTGGATGAGGGGAGCTCAATCTGATACCTTTAAGGGAGCTAGACTTGATCGTGCCTTATGTAATTTTGATTGGCGGAATCGGTTCCAGGAAGTCTTGGTAAAACATCTTCCTATAGTTAATTCAGATCATTCCCCTATACTGGTTAATATAAGAAAAGTGAGCACGCCTCGCCCGAAGACCCATTTCCAGTTCCAAGCAGCATGATTGACACACCCAAATTTTGCGAGGGTTGTTAATACTCACTGGAATGATAGTAAGACCCTTCTGGATAATAACATGAACATGAAAACGACTTTAACGGAATGGAATAAAAAAGTTTTTGGAAATATCCACTATAGGAAAAAAAGGATTTTGGCAAGGCTAGCAGGAGTACAAAGAGCATTAGCTTGCCGACGGGAAACAGGGTTCATAAAACTTGATAAAAAGCTTCGGCAAGAACTAGAGGACGTTCTATATCAAGAGGAATTATTATGGTTTCAAAAATCAAGAGAGGAGTGGATTTGTTCAGGAGATCGTAATACGAGGTTCTACCATGCCTCCACTGTTGTCCGAAGGTCCAGATGCAAGATTGATAAAATTAAAAATGATAATGGAGAATGGGTGTTTGATACTATTCACATCAAGGGGCTAGTGAGGAATCATTTTTTAAACTTATTCAAAAAATAAGATGCAAGTGATACACCTCTAGGCACCCATGGAGCCTTTCCAGTCTTGCTGGAGGAAGAATGGAATGACATTAATAAGGCGTTTGAAGAAAAAGAAATTAAAAAAGCTATTTTTGAAATGGCACCATTTAAAGCACCGGGTACAGACGGAATGCCAGCGGGCTTCTATCAACGCTTATGGCACAAAGTGGGTGGTTCAGTTGTTAACTTCACGAAAAACTATCTTGAAACAGGGAACATGCCTCCTGGCCTAAACGATACCTTGTTGGTTCTTATTCCGAAAATTCAAAGTCCAGAGCTGATTAATCATTTTAGACCAATTAGTCTGTGCAATGTAAGTTATAAGCTGATAACAAAGGTCATGACTAATCATCTAAAACGAATTCTCCCGAAAATCATTGGGCCATTTCAAAGCAGCTTCGTCCCAGGAAGGCAAATTGTTGATAATATCATTATCTACCAAGAAGTATTACATTCTTTGAAGAATAAACAAGGAACACGGGGATATATGGTCCTAAAAATTGATCTTGAAAAGGCTTATGACAGGCTATCATAGGAGTTCATACGAGACACTCTGTTAGATATAGGCCTTAATCAAGGCTGGATCCGTAATATCATGAACTGCATCGAATCTGCTCGTTTTTCCATCAAATGGGATAACGATAATCTCGATTGGTTCACGCCTAAACGAGGAATAAGGCAAGGGGACCCAATTTCCCCATATATATTTGTAATGTGCATTGAACGCCTTAGCCATCTGATCTGTAGTGCCGCTGCCAATGGCGAATGGAAAGGTATTCGGTTGTCTAGGGGCGGTCCCGCACACACATCTTTTCTTCGCGGATGACATGGTATTGTTTGCCGAAGCTTCATTGGATCAAATCGCGTTATAAATAATTGTCTCGACATATTCTCCAAAAGCTCGGGCCAAAGGGTTAACAAGCATAAATCACAATTTTTTGTTTCTTCAAACGTGGATGAGCTCTTGCAACAGAGATTTCAATAGTATCAGGGATACCACTGACAATGGATTTGGGGAAATATTTAGGAGTGCGATCCTTGCATGGACGGGTTAACAAGGAGACTTTCTCGGCTATTATGGATAAGATGAAGACTCGCCTGGATGGATGGAAAACAAAATTTCTTTCCCTTGCGGGCCGTAAAATTCTTGCAAAATCGGTTTTAAGTGCCATCCCCTCGTTTTACATGCAATCTACTCTTATACCTTTGGGAGTGTGCTCTAATATTGAAAAAATTATCAGACAGTTTCTATGGGCTGGACCAAGTATGGAACGAAAGTGCAGCCTAGTTAAATGGGATGAAGTGGTTAGATCTAAAGAAAGAGGAGGACTTGGTTTTCGCTACATGCATGAGACAAACTTAGCATTTTTAGCAAAACTCGCTTGGTGCATGTCTTCGGAACCAGAGGCCTTATGGGTTAAGGTGCTGAAAAACAAGTATGCAAAATATGGATTCAATGTGAATAATATAGAAGCCAAAAGGGGATCCTCAAATGTCTGGCGGGGAATTACAAAAGCAGTCAATATCACAGCAAAAGGAACAAGAAATCTGATTAGAAATGGGCGCATGACATTTTTCTGGACGGATATTTGGTTCAAAGATGAACCACTGATCAATTTCTTTGATGGAAATATTACGAACGAGATTTTAAAATCAAAAGTTGCGGACTACTTGGATACCTGGAGAAGGGTGGGATTGGCATCGTCTTCAGGAATTTATCCCAGAAAATATTCTCGACGAGTTGGATGCAATGATAGTTTCAGAGGACGATGACGTTGCAGATGAAAATTATTGGGGACCGGAAATTTCTGGTAAATTCTCTATTAAAACGGCCCATGAATTGGCATTGGCGAGTGAAATAAACCAGGAAAATGAAGGGTGGAATATAATCTGGAAATTACAAGTCCCCAACCATATAAGAATGTTTATATGGCTCGTCAGGCATGAAAAAATCATGACTAATGTGGAACGCCGAAAAAGAAGTTTTTGTGTTGATGACCATTGCGCCAGATGTCCAGGGAAACAAGAGGATGTTGAGCATATTTTTAGAAAATGTCCAGAGGCAATCAAAGTGTGGAAGGGGCTTATGGAAAGGAATATTGTGAAAAGAGGATTTGATATGCCATTCTTAAGTTGGCTGGACAAAAATATTTCTAAACAAAGAGCAAATGGAGCTCTAGGAGAATGGCCTGCCAAGTTTGCCATAACTATTTGGTGGCTTTGAAAATGGCGCAATGAGTACGCCTTTACACAGTGTGAAAAAGACACATATTACAAAGTAAATTGGATAAACAATCAGAGCAAGCAAATCTTGGAAGCTTTTAATCGAGCCCGGACCCCGGGGATGATTAACAAGTCGTATGAAACCAGATTGATTAAGTGGATTAAACCTCCAACGGGATGGGTCACTCTTAACACTGATGGATGCATTGATGGTGACAAAAGAAAAGCTGGGAGTGGAGGCCTGATCCGTGATTCAATGAGACAAAATTGGATGCTACTTGATAACCCACCGAAAGATAGTTGGAGTTTGCTTCATGATGATTATGTGGGAGATTGTTGGCCCAGGGTGATCTCATGTGAAGCAGGGTGATATTTAGTAGTTGTAATTTGTATGGGTTAACCCCCTCCAGTTAAACCAAAAAAAAAAAAAAAAATTAAACAAACACTTAACAATTCTACATTTGTTAACATGCATATATATATAATGTATATACCTCTACTGCTTGTACCAACAACTAGAAAAGCTTTTAATCACCCTCGGCATACGCGCATGTACAATCAAACAAACACTTAACAATCCTACGGCATACGCGCATATACGAAAAAACAAATCCTATGTTTATGTGAAAACAGGGGAGATTTATGCATAGTCACCCACGCACATCAATTCATACAATTTAGTGGGAAGCTTTTAAGTTAGCATAGCAATAATTGAAATCCTAATTCTACCATGAAAACTTAAGGGATTACTTGCCTGTTCGACTTAGGGGTAGAAAAATCCTTTTCATGCCTCTTTCGAATCAACCCTAAACATAATATTGCGTACCAGGGTTAGTAAAAACTAATAAAATTATCAAACTAAAGGATCAATCCTAGGAAATTATCAACTTACGCGTCGGAGAAGTCACCTCTCTTACTTTTCTCCCTCTGGCCGATTCTGCTCTCCCTTAGGCGTCTATTTTGTGTGTTCCCAATGTGTGTATTTTAACCTACTGCTAACTGGGCTAGGTTTATAGTATATGGGTTTACAATTACCTTACTAACAGTATGAGCTTGGTTAAAACTCTAGTCCAAATAAGAGCCCAAAGTGTTTTATAAAACCCAAATAAAATAAAGTTATTATACAATATAGAATAATGTGAAGCCCTCGATTTTTACTCGAGCGTGTATTTATTTCACTTATCGTCTATGTACTATTTTGACTATTTTACCGCGTCACTTTGACGGGCAAATATTAATAATAAATATATTTTGCATTTAATTTCATTTTATTTATTACTTGTGATCATAATCATTTATTAATTCTATTTCACATTAATGATCACTTGATTGATCATTATTATTATTTGTGTATTTATTAGTCACCTTAGAATTTTAAGAGACTATTTATTTTAGAGACTTATACCTTATAGAATTAAGAATTTGATTTAGAATAAGTGATCATGAGACTTATAAGTGATCAAGGAAATCACTAATTATTTTGGAGATTGATATTATTCATCTATTATCATCAAATTTGGGACAAAAAAAATATATATGGAAATACCACAATTACCCCTTAAGTGGACGGCAATGATGATCATTTTGGTGTAGAAATATCTTCCCTGTTGTACATATACACCTTATGTTATTCATCTTATGTATAATTACACCATTAATTCAAACATTATACACATTATCTTATACATCAATTCTTTAATATTAATATCCCCAACTTATTCCCACTCACCCAACATTCTTCTCTTTTCTCTCATTTTATTCCCTCACCCATCCTTTGCCCATACCTTTGACCCTCCATTTGTCTCCATGCAAGAGACAGAATTCAAGACATGAAAATTGAACAAAAAATCCTCTCCTCTCCCTCTCAAGTGGATGGCCACATAGCTAAACATGAACAAAAATTTGTTCATTTTCACCAACACATTTTGATCTTCAAGCTAAATCCTCCTCCCTCTCTCTAAATATTCTCCTTCTTCTCTCTACAATTCCTTAACATCTTTAAATCTTCAAGAACACATCCTTCACATCTTCAAATCTTCAAGAACACATCCTTCACATCTTCAAAGATTCCTTCATATCTTCAAGAACACATTCTTTATATCTTCAAACATTCTTCACATCTTCAAGAACACCTTCTTCATATCATCAAACACTTCCTCTTTCTTCAAACACTTAACAAAAACACAAGAATTCTCCTTACTCCTTCATCAAATTCGAACACCCCTCTCTCACAAAGGCAAGAAATTCTATTCTTCAATTCAACTTGATATCCTATAATTCATCACCTTCTCTTCTTAACTTAAGTTCAATTTTGACTTTTGAGGTACACATAGAAGACTACATAAGGACATGCAAGAATTGTGGTCACCTTAGAAGACTTGAAGAGAAATTATTGGAGAATTTGGACTATAAGGTAAGATTTGGACACTAGTGCCCTTTTCTCTTCTTCTTCCTATTTTCTTCAAATTTTAACACCCCTTTTTCCTTTTTGAGAAATAGGGGCTGACCTTAAGTGGTTTTGAGGGTGAGCCAAATGTTGGGAAATTTATTGTTTAGATTTTGATGAATGCCATGTAAAACTTAGAATAGGAAGTTGGCACCCCAATGTTTATTGTAAACGCATTGTAATAAATAGAAATGGGTCAAGCCGAGTTAAGTCGGCTATGCCCAAACATGCAAGAAGACAACTGGAGACTAGAAGGAAGACTCATTGCAAGACAATGAGTATGGCAAAGAAGAGAAGACGGAACTCTATCAAGGAGCAAACAGATGCAACTGAGTGGAGTATCGATCAAGTCAACTCAAGAAAAGCCAAGTCTCAATTTGAAGTGACAAAGAGTCATCCAATGATTGGAAGTCGACTCTAAGTCACCTGGGAAAGCAAGGAAATGCGATCAAGTCGATATAAATGAAAAAGATCCGTTGCACGTAAAATCAAGAGAATTACCTCAACAAGTAATATCTCCATGCTACCTTTCTCGAAGTACTCACCCCGAAGCGTGCAAAAGGAATAAACCAATGGGAAGCACTACACCGTGTCGAACTCGAAAAGGTGAAGAACAATTCATACGAGGAAATGGCAATTCCAAGGATCGCAACAAGACAAGTCAACGACCACAAGTGACTTTCAAAAATAAGCCTATCTCTTCAACGGGCGATTTTTGAAAGATCACTATAAAAGGCCGAGGAATAACTCGAGAAAAAACACGAAGATTACATAGGTTACCTTGACCATACAAGCAAGAGAGAAACATTTTGTAACCTGAAATATTCTCAAGTTATTAAACGCTTAATCCTCAAGCCTACACTACGAAGAACATCAATCCAACACTCACCGTGAAGGAAAGATAACTTCAATCGGTTGAAGAGGAAATTATCAAGAATCAAGGGGTCTACATTCCACGAAGGATTGTAGGAAGGTTCAAGGTCGAACCAAGTCTTGAGCTTTTGGAGGGCTTTGTGATCAAATCCAAAGAGCTTGAGCAAGTGGGTCAGTAGTAGCAAAGCGTGCCTGTGAAGAAGCCGAGTCGTCACGAGAAGCCACCGAGTGATCAAGGCGTCTCGGGATCGAGTCCCAAAGGATCAAGTCACCGTGTGTGATCAAGACTTGTATCCGGATTGTTACCACTTTGTATATCTTGATCAATACCTAGTGGATTCCTCCAGGAGTTGGAGAAGAGAGGAGTAGAAGAATTACCCCATCTTCGAACCTCTATAAAAATCTTATTGTGTCATTTACATTTCAGCACTTTAATTCTTGCATCATATTTGTTTAATTCTGATGACATATTTGCTATCCATTAGATAATCTCTAAGTACTAAATCAAGCTCTAAATCTCTACTTAACCAAACTTAAGGATGTTAAGTCTTCCTGAAAACAAACCACACGTTGAGTTAATTTAGACTTAACAAAATGAGTTATTCCATCAACAAATTTCGATTGAGTCTGTTGAGAGACTAACTCTACTGATTAACTAAATTGGCTGTCCACCAAGGACACAACTGTGTAGTATCAACTCTGAATTTTTAAAAGGACTAAATCAAAAATTTGGTAAGGTTTATTCAACCCCCCTTCTAAACCTTACACTTACACCCCTTGGGACCTACAAGTGGTATCAGAGCGGTTGGTTCATTGAGCCTTCTCGACCGTTCTTGAACTAGATCTCCAAACTTTTCAAAGTCTGCTTTAGTACTTAAACTTTCAAAACTCTTTTTATCATTAAAATTTATTATCATGGAAGCAAATTTGACACGCATCCCTATGTTCACAATTGAAGAATTTGATGATTGGAAAATTCGTATGCAGGCTCATCTATCAAAGATTACATGATGAGATGTGGATAGTGATAGAGGATGGGCCACCGCAAATCTTAAAGGTGAACACAAACAAGAAGAGCTGCAGCTGAAGGTGAAGAGGATGTTGCTCCCAGACCAGCCATGGTTGAAAAACCAAGAACTGAATGGACAAATGATGACAGAAAAAGATACAACCTGGACAATGTAGCCAAGGACATCCTTTACAAAACCTTGGACAAAGCCATGTTCAATAAAGTCAAATCATGCAAAACGGCTAAGGAAATCAGGACAAACTAACATTGATTTGTGAAGGCTCGAGCAAATCAAAGAAAATAAATTATCGGTGGTCAGACAAAAATTTGAGAATTTCAAAATGATCGCAGAGAAAACCTGGATCAACTGGATGCTCGGTTCACGAAATCACCAACGAGCTATCTCGCACTTGGAAAGGAATATACACGAAGAAATGTGTATGAAGATCCTAAAAAGTCTCCCAGCTGAATGGGAAATGAAGGTCATGGCACTAAGACATTCCATGGACCTATCGAAGACCTCCAACCATGAACTATTCTCAGATCTCAAAGCCTACGAATTTGAGCTGAGAAGAAAAGATCGAGGAAGAGACAATTTGTACCCAAAATAGCTCTCTAATTGTTAAGGATGGAAAGAGAGCCGAGGTCAAAGAAGTCATTGGTCCGAAGAAATAGCCCGATGGTTAAAAGGTTCAACAAGTTCTTCAATAAGAACTACAAGAGAGGCAAGGGCGAATCTTCCGAAGACACTCGGCTCCCTCCAAGTCAAGGGAAGATAGGCCAACCAAGAGAACATATCATCAAAAAGTCAATATCAAAGGGTCCGACAATCCAAGAATGGAAAGAGCGATCAAAAGGTTGAATATCTATCTTTGAACCGTAGGCAACCAGTGTCACTATGCCATTGATCCCATAACCTCGTAGTCAACAAATACGGGAAATGAAGAAGAAAAAAAGGTCTTGAGAGAAAGAAGACAAGAAAAGAAAAAGGCAATGTTGGTGCGAGAAAATCTTTGAGTCAAAAGACATAGCCGAGTCGAGAGAGTAGTGAAGCCGACTACTCAAGTGACTCAAGAAGAAGCCCCGATCGTTTGATGGCCAAGGAACAAGATCAACTCCGACCAAGAAGATGAGGTACACTCCAACTCATCAAACTCGATTCTAGTGATAGTGAGTGATCGTGACACACACACTTCATCACCCACTGATCTTTATGATTCATTAGGCAAAATGATGAAAGATTTTGAACACATTAAATCCTCACAACTATTAAATGAGGAAAACAGCCTTTACTCAAGAGCTAAAACTCACAAATGGTGACTAAGGAGCCGAGTACTCTAAGTCAAATAGGATGAGAATGAAAGTTTAAAGGCTGAAAATGCTAAGCTAATAAAGAAATAGTTGCCATAGAAAAGAGGGAGAATGACCTCAAAAATGTTATTGCCTCATTCACTAAGGCATCTAAATCATTGGATGATCTTATTATGAGTCAAAGAGAATATGGAGACAAGACAGGCCTAGGATTTAACTCCTCGTGATATGTCAAACTTCAAAAGTAATTTTGGAAAAAGGATCTTCAAGCAATGAAGAGTCTAAAAATCCAAAACTCTAAATGTTGCACACACATTTACTCCAAAGCACAATTACAAGCAAACCGGCCTTGGTTATAAAGGAAAAGGAAAACAACCGATTGAGTGCGGCTGAAAGGACAGTGAGAGAAGAGATTCATCGAGTTCCTCATCAAACTCCAAACAAAAATACTCAGTAAGAAGAAGCGAGCTACCAAAACCCCAGAAAATCTATAAAAGAAATACATATGATGGGAATGGTAGAAAATATCCAAGCCAAGTGATTGGAATGATGTGAACTATCAAAGATAGACTTATGGAATATAAGCCCAAATGGCAAAGGTCTAGAACTCAAAGAAAGGCCATTCCAAAAGTATAAAAGCTTTCATCAAGACACATATGCACCTAGGCACTACACTCGAAACACCACAATTACCCAAAGAAGGCGATTGCTAAAACATATACACAGCATCATACGACAAAAGAGACAAATGTATGAACCTAAAATCCCCAAGCAATTTGCCAAGATTAATTATGATTATGGCACTGATAGATGGCAACCCCTTAGAGTCAAATCATTTGGCTATAAGTTGGTTGGATCATCTTACAATCTAACCCCTCGGACCCGCACAAATATGGGTACCTAAAACTTAATTTCCTTGATTGCGTTCAAGAAACAAATGAGTGCCAAGGAACCTGGTACATGGATAGTGGATGTTCCGGACATATGACAGAAACAAGAAAAATATGTCAAAATTCAAGGAAGTTAAAGGAGCAAAAGTCATATTTGGAGAAAATGAAGCTCCAGGTGAAATAAGAGGCATTGGATCCATCAAGAGGAACGGATTAGAAATCACGATGTTGCATATGTTGAAGGACTCAACTTCAACTTGTTAAGCATCGATCAACTCGTGACAAAGGCTATAATGTTGGATTTAACATGGGTATATGCCAAATCAAGGATACTTGAATCGAATGAAGTTGTGTTGCAAGGATGCGATAAAAGAACATGTATGTAGTAGATTGGTCAACCGCTACACCCAAAGACTGTCTACTAGCAAAAGCACAAATTTGAATCAAGTTGGGTGTGGCACAAAAAGTTGAGTCACCCGAATTTCAAAACGATTAACAAGCTTGCCGTAAGTAGTCTTGTGGAAGGACTTCCAGACTCGAAGATACGAAAAGGAGAGTATATGTGACGCATGTCGAAGGAAAACAAATCAAATCATCATTCAAAGAAAAGACATGCCCATCTTCAACAAGAATATCGCATCTGCTACATATGGATCTATTTGGCCCAAAGTGGAACCAAATAGCATAAGTGGAAAGAAATACACCTTGGTGGTAGTAGATGACTACTCAAGATATACATGGACAATATTCATGTGTAAGAAGAAAGAAACTCTCTAAAACTACCACACTAATGAAGAGGATTCAAAATGAGAAGAGCCAAACCATTATCAAAATAAGATCGAGACAGGAACCGAGTTTGTCAATGGAATAATAACTCAATATTGTATTGAAAATGGTATTGGTCATGAACTATCTCGGCAAGAACTCCACAAAGAAATGGAGTTGCGAGAAAGAAGGAATAGAACTCTCAAAGAAGCGAAGAAGGACCATGTTAGTCAAGCGGGGTTACCAAAAAGATTTTGGGCTCAAGCAATCAACACACGACTTGCTACACTCAAAACAGATGTATGATAAAATGACAAATGACAAAGACTCCTATGAGATTTGGACGGAAGAAAACCAAATGTTGCATATTTTAGAATATTTGGATGTAAATGCTTCATCCACAACAATGGCAAAGACAATCTAAAGGCCTTCGATGCTAAAGGCGATGAAGGTATCTTCTTGGGATACTCAAATGAAAGCAAAGCCTACTGAGTACTCAACAAAAGGACTACTATGGTTGCGAAAGAATCCATTCATGTGGTATTCGATGAGCCAAATGTAAATGGAGAAGACATTGAAGAGTCACCGTGATAAGTTTGAATCATCCAACCATACGAAGAGTCCCTCTTTTGTCAAGTCAAGCCGAATTATAAACTCGAAGAAGATGAGATAGCCGAATCTCAAAAACAAATGGAAAATTTGCGGCTAAGTGATTACGAGAGAGCGATCAAAGCAACACAAACAAGCTAGACGATCAACCCGGCTAACTTACTTCAACCAGATGTAAGATGGCTGAAAGACCATCCACCGAACTTGTCATTGGAGATATAAGAGAAGGTGTCAAAACAAGATCCGAACTCAACAAGAAGCTATGTTCACATGCTTTATCTCGCAAATAGAGCCCAAAGATGTGTCACAAGCATTGGATGACACATATTGGATTCAAGCTATGCAAGAAGAGTCAATCGGTTTGAAAGAAATAAAGTATGGGAATTAGTTCAAAGACCCACCCATCAAAACGTTATTGGTACTAAATGGGTGTTCGAAACAAGATGAACGAGGAAGGTTACGTGGTAAGAAACAAAGCAAGACTAGTAGCCAAGGATATTGCCAAGAAGAAGGAATAGATTTTGATGAAACATTTGCTCTCGTAGCAAGATTGGAAGCTATAAGGATGTTTCTTGCCTATGCACTCACAAGAATTTTCTTTGTATATCGATGGATGTCAAAAGCGCATTCCTAAACGGTTTATTGGAAGAAGAAGTGTATGTTGAACAACCTCCAGGATTTGAGCGAAGACTCTTGGAGATAAGGTATACAAACTCAAGAAAGCTCGTATGGATTGAAACAGGCACCCGAGCATGGTATGACACCTTGTCACAATTCCTAACGAGAATGGATTCACAAAAAGAAAAGTAGATAGAACACTTTTCGAGAATTCAAGACAAGAAGAGTATACTTGCTTGTTCAAATATATGTGGATGACATCATTTTTGGATCCACAAACAAAGAGCTATGTGAAAAATTTTCAAACCTCATGCAAAGTAAATTTGAAATGAGCATGATGGGAGAGTGACATTCTTCCTTGGACTCCAAGTGAAACAACCAAGGATGGAACCTTCATAAGTCAAACAAAATACACCGAGATTTAATGAAGAAATTTGGTATGGAGGAGAAGTCTTCCTCGTGAAAATACCAATGAATACATCATCAAAATGGACATGGATGAAGATGGCAAGCCTCAGATCAAACAAGATCTGAGCACTTATTGGATCATTGCTCTATCTCACAAAGCAAGCGGGCGGACATCATCTTCTTTTGGCAGTAGGTGTATGTGCAAGATTTCAATCTGCTCCAAAAGAGAGCCATATGACAAAGAAATGCTAAGAGAATATTGAGATACTTGAAAGGAAGCCAAGAAGTTGGCTTATGGTATCCAAAGGAAGGTGGATTCAAGCTAATTGGCTATTCGACTGACTATCTTTGGATGCGAGTTGACAGAAGAGCACCTCGTGGCACATGTCAAATGCTAGGAAACAGGCTGATTTCTGGTTTAGCAAGAAGCAAAATTCAATAGCCACCTCTACAAACAAGGTGACGAGAATACATAGGCTGCGGCAAACAAGTGCCCAAATCCTATGGATGAGACAAAGAATGAGAGACTATGAAGTTGAGTAAAAAGAAATTCCAATCATGTGTGATAACACAAGTGCAATTTCAATCACTCAAAATCATGTGTTGCACTCAAGAACAAAGCATATCGATGTCGAGATATCACTTCATAAGAGATCATGTTGAAAAGAAGGACATCATCTTGGAATATATCTCAATTGATAAACAATTGGGCGACATCTTCACAAAACCATTATGCGAGTCAAGATTTGAAGAACTCAAGCATGAGTTAGGGTTAATTGAGTGAGTGACACTCGGAAGAATCAAAGAAAAGAAATGGAACACAAAAAGCGAAAAGAGTGAACTCACAAATCAGCTAAGTAAATCAGCCGTATCGGAAAGACAGCTATACCAAGTCAGCTGACAGCTGAGTCACAAAGAGAACTGTGAGAAGAAGAGTTAAACTAGCTAAGGGTAAAAGTTGAGTCATTTATGAACAAAGTGACAAAAACGCAGTCGTTTTGACTAAGCGGGAATGTTTTTAAGAATTACGTCGAAGATAATTATGACGTGTACAGGCAAAAGCTGCACACCAAGCTTATGATTGGATATAAATGTTGCCGCATTAAATACGAGACATTAAATGCTACATCGGCGTGCAAAATCTAAGCCGTCGATTTCGATCACATTTCAAAAACCACCCGCACGTCCTTTCATAAACCATACTTAAGCTTTCCTTCTTCTCTCTCTCATATTACCAAAATCGTTCATTTCTTTCAGAAGCAAAGGCAAAACTCTCTCAAAACCCTATCTATCTTCAAATCAACCTCTAAGTTTTCTTCGGTGAAATCCTGAAAAATGGCACCAACCTATGATTTTGTCAAGTTAGGAAAGCAAATCCACACCGGGTCTACTGTGGATTTTGACGGCATGGTGAAATAGGGGTTCGACGACACCCTAGTGAAGAAAATTGCTGAGAAATTGGAAACGTCCGGGCTAAAATCGTTTCTGACGTTGGAATATCCGATGACCTATGTGGAGGAGGTCGCACAGTTCTACGTGAATGCTGAGACTCACGATGAAGGGATAAAGTCATCTGTTCACGGAAAGAAGTTCACCATCTATGCCAAGGATTTGGCTGAACACTCCGCTCACTACCGACGGAAGGAGCATCGAAATCAACGATCTTTGATGTAAACCTGGCCGGGCGCTTGGAAGGAAATAGCCAAGCCCGACTATCTTGACAAAATAGTTTACACAAAGAAACAAGAGGTTTCTTGAAGGAGGATTATCACAAACTGTTGGACATAGTTTCCAAATTCATAGACATCAAATCGCAGACTTTGACCAACTCACAAAAGCAAAGTTGATCGTAATGGCCGCGATCATTGAAGAAAAGAAAATAAATCTGGCTGAGTTTGTCTACAAGGACTCTGCGTAAATGTAGGAACAAATCCTTCAAGGAAGATGGTGCATTTGGAGGATCCCTAGGATATGGCCTCAGTGATTGGCCGGTGATGGAGGTGAAAGGAGTCCCTCTTAGACATGGAAAGGCGTTCCATGTAAACAAGAGGATGTTTAGATCAAACCTCTCGGCGCACGAAGAGAGCCTACGTGAAGAGAGGCGACACAAGTGAGGGGGAATCACCACCACAAGATACAAATGTTTCCTCTCCACCAAAGAAGAAAGTGCCCCGCAGTCTAAGAAAGATCACGCTCTCCGCAAAAAAGAAAGTCAAACCTGCTCCGCCCCCTGCCGTAGTCACCGCCCCCACGCCGTGTCTCCCGCCTTCCGGCGGCGATCGAGAAGGACTCTCAAATACCTTCTCCGATCGTCAAAAAGAGGAGAACCGATAAGCCAAGACGGCGGCTCCTCGAAGAAAACACCAAAGACAGCCCCCGCCGCCAAGACTCGGAAAAAACTCTCTCGAACCAAATCCCTCTGGTACAAACTAGAGACGAAGAAGAATCATCAAGCACTCCGAGCTTGAGAAACCGGGCTGGGTCGACCACTCACCGAGCAGACATCTGAGACTCCGCTATTTGGAGAAGTAGAGTCCCCGATATAATTGATGAAACAATTAAGTCTGTGAAGGCGATCAGCAGAGGCAAATCAAGAAACAACAGTCCGGCAAAATGAGACACAGAAGGCGATAGAACGATAGTGATGTGATGATCCTATCCCCACCTTACCCGGACATCCAAAATCGTCTGCGTGAGTGGAGGAAGTGGAAATTGAGTCGATCAAGGAAACAGTTCCAACGGCCCGAGTTTATCGAAGAAGAAGAGGAACCGCTGAACTTCCGACTAACCTCTCGTGTGATCTCAAAGATCGGATGAAGAAAACTACACGATATCCCGCAGATTTTCAAGGATAAGGAGAAGGAGAGATCGGCGAGGAAGCCGAGGCAGAAGAGAGAGAGAAGGACAAGATTCGCCTCTCACACCGGAACCACAGAACATACACATTATCACTTCGATATTCTATCAAAAGTGATGAGGATCTGGACCTGCTGCCTGCCACGAAGAGTTGCAAATGCACAAGCAATGCATGAATCCGAAATTCTTCATGAGAAGAGCATGATGGAGGGACCAGGAGAGTCCTCCAAAACACACTGAAATTGATCCAATGGGAGTGGTTCAAAGAAATCGCCACCGTTGTTCTTTGCCACCACTTCCCACTCACTCGGAAGAAGGAATTAAAGAACTGGCGATGAAACCGGGTTAGTGGGGACCCCGATTAAGCCAACCCCTAATAAAGGTGTCTTACCACCCCCCAACGGCTGAACACTCGAGAAACAGTGGGAGTTTGGAGACGAGTGACCCCATTCCAAGTCACTCACCGGTGCACCACCGAGGGGGAAACTCCCTCCACCGCAGCAAGGTCGGAGAATCTTTGCGGATGACTCCACAACGAATCTAGGAGGCGAAGTGGAGAAAGTACAAACACAAAACGAACAACAAGTTGCCATCAACGAAGCTCGACGATTGAGACTGTCTCACCGAGGTGCCAACCGCTCGAAGGCTAATGACGCTGCCGATGCGATGCGATCGAGGCACGAGGAAGGAATGACCTGGGAGTTAACACTGGGCGATGAAAGTGCAATCCATGGGGTTGAGACTCCAATGGATGCCACCACGAAGACCCTAAGGCACACCGACACTCGTCGAAAGGGAGGTCCAGCCTCGCGCAGCTGAGAGTCTGCAGGAGGTAATGAAGGCCCACGGAGGTTGAGACTTCCGGGGTAAAGAAGTCAAGTAGAGAACATCCTCCTGCTATCATTGATCCATCCGAAAAAGGAGATAAGCGCGCTTCATGATTCCCAGGATAATCCCGATGTAACCTTTCTAGGATCGGAAGGCGACGAAGAAGGCTGAGTCATCCCCCCGTGATCCAAAAGACTCACCATGCGGATGTTCCCGGACGAGCAAGTTTGATCTCAAGACTACTCGTCAAACTTTCAATTTTGATGATGAGCCACCAATGGAAATCTCATCATCGTCCGATGACGCTTCGATAAGGCCGAGGACCAATCCACTCAATTGGAGAAACCAAATTGAGACCAACGGCCTGTTGAGACATTGAGGCTCGACAAGTCGGGTCCATTTCACAAAAGACCCCAGTGAAGCAGAGTCCACCGCACAAGCTCCTCAAGTGCAGCAGGTTCGACTCAAAAGGAACTTCACGCGCACACCTCTCATCATTGAACAAATCCCGGTTGGCCGTGATGATTCCTTTGTAGAATCATTTCCTTTCTCCCTGGAGGTACCCGACCTCCTTGAAGAGTCGAGAACGAGCTCGCACGCTTCCACAGACCAGCTCCTATCATTCCATCGGTACCATCGTTCGGTGACTATGACTTTGACATGCCGCATGGCCATCACGAAGAACGGAAGAAACAAAATTTGAAGTTCGGGAGGTGTGCAAAGCATTATTTGCTGAAATTGAACGGATGGAGAGGCACCAGGCCTCTATGGACATGCGATCGACAACAGAGATGCCAACCTTACTGGCGACTTGAGAGGCATAACATCGAGATCGGGGAATGGTGGCAACAAGAAAACAATGCGTGTGGAACAAGTTAGATACTTCAGGACATTGTTCAACAAGTCGCTCTTTGGTATGGAGAGCCGAGAATGCCGATGCAAAACGAAATTGAGAGAACACATTGAGCACATGCATGAAGCTCACACTGCTGAGAGATAAAGTCGCTACGTGAGCAAAATAAGAGTGATCTCCAGGCGTATGGAAGAAAACATGGATAGAAAATTCAGCCTTCTCATGGCCGAGATGAAGCTAATTTCAAGAGAGTCAAACGCTACTCGCTCGAATTTCGTGCCGCATACACCGCAGCCACTCGAGCGAACTCGGCTATCGCCAGGCTCGACTTCCCTTGCCGATATGTTTCAGTGTTCCTCTCTCCTTTGGTGATGCCAAAAAGGGGGAAGAGGAATACTTTAAAGCGCTAAAGAGATCTGAAGGTTTAAAAGGAGGAAGCAGAAAGGGAAAGACAACCGAGGAAGTGTCAAAACAAAAGAAAGGGAAGTCCGTTGAGGGGGAAGGATCGAAAGATGTGACCTTGATGATTGCACAAACCCCCAACAAGGTCTTGTCACAAATGATATTATCGGCAAAACTCCCCGTGACTCGCCACTCCAACACTCTGCTGCTATATCTATGGTCGAAAAGAGAAAGACAATTGAAGCGGGCATGGAGGAAGTGGAAGGAAGAATGGATGCCCGGGTTATGAACATATTGAAACAACATGGAGGCATTCCAAAGCGAGACACTTATGCCATCTCGGATGTCGGGGCCGACCGAGCCACGATCGATTGATGAATTTAAAACGCTCGCATCCAAGGATACTTTGCAAATATGTCTATGGCTCAAGCTTGGGACTTGTACTTGGGAAAAGGGTCTCACGTTATGTGAAGAAGGCCGACATAGGTAGCGGACTACCGCGATCCTCTGCTTTGGTCACTCCGCTGGTCACTCACCGGAAAGAAGAAAACCCCAAAGACAATACACGCCCGAGAGGAAGAGGAAGAAGCGATGGTGGAGGAAGAGGTTTCAGACTGCCTCTGCCCAAAAACATTGAGTACGTAGATCCGTGCAAGAAAGGAGGGATCTACTCGGGCTGGTCTTGACCAAGTAGCCAATTTGCAAGTGGCTAAAAGTAATGTTGAGTATGCGAAAAAGAATAGAAGAAGAAAATAAGAGACAAACTCAGCTATGGGAGGAAAGACAAGAGAGATTAAGAAGAGATGAAGCTGCCGGGGAAGGCATAAGAAAAGAAGAAGAAGGCGGTGACGATGAGAAAAAGAGAAAGAAGAGCGAAAGATCTTTGAACAAGATGAAAGAAGGAGACAATGAAGGAGATGAAGTGTTGATGTCCACCCCTTCATGTATTTTACTATGTAAATACATACTATGTAAGTCTTCCGCAATAAAGCTATAAATTCTTTATTTTTTTTCTCGTGTAGACAAATGTTTGCTCGATACACCTTGTAAACAGATTGTGTAAAAGAACAAGAATGTTATGATCAATAAAAGGATTGATTCTACGCATACATTCTATGTGAATACACTATCTCGTATGTATCTTTGCTATTTACATTTTTGAATGTTTTAAGTTTTGGCATCATCAAAAAGGGGGAAATTGTTGGGAAATTTATTGTTTAGATTTTGATGAATGCCATGTAAAACTTAGAATAGGAAGTTGGCACCCCATTTTTATTGTAAACGCATTGTAATAAATAGGGCTGGTCAAGTGAGTTAAGTCGGCTATGCCCAAACATGCAAGAAGACAAACGAGACTAGGAAGACTCATTGCAAGACAAATGAGTATGGCAAAGAAGAGAAGACGGGAACTCTATCAAGGAGCAAACAGATGCGGTGAGTGGAGTATCGATCAAGTCAACTCAAGAAAAGCCAAGTCTCAAGTTGAAGTGACAAGAGTCATCCAATGATTGGAAGTCACTCTAAGTCACCTGGGGAAGCAAGGAAATGCGGTCAAGTCGAGATAATCAAAAGATCTTTGCCTGACGAAATCAAGAGAATTACCTAAACAAGTAATATCTCCATGCTACCTTTCTCGAAGTGCTCAGTCCCAGAAGCGTGCAAAAGGAATAAACCAATGGGAAGCACTACACCGTGTCAGAACTCTGAAAAGGTGAAGAACAATTCATACGAGGAAATGGCAATTCCAAGGACTACAACAAGACAAGCCAACGACCACAAGTGACTTTCAAAAATAAGCCTATCTCTTCAACGGGCAGATTTTTGAAAGATCACTATAAAAGGCTGAGGAATAACTCTGAGAAAAACACGAAGATTACATAGGTTACCTTGACCATACAAGCAAGAGAGAAACATTTTGTAACCTGAAATATTCTCAAGTTATTAAACGCTTAATCCTCAAGCCTACACTACGAAGAACATCAATCCAACACTCACCTGTGAAGGAAAGATAACTTCAATCAGTTGAAGAGGAAATTACTGAAGAATCAAGGGGTCTACATTCCACGAAGGATTGTAGGAAGGTTCAAGGTCGAACCAAGTCTTGAGCTTTTGGAGGGCTTCGTGATCAACTCCAAAGAGCTTGAGCAAGTGGGTCAGTAGTAGCAAAGCAACGCCCTAAAGAAGGCGAGTCGTCGAGAAGCCACCGAGTGATCAAGGCGTCTCGGCATCGAGTCCCAAAGGATCAAGTCACCGTGTGATCAAGACTTGTATCCGGGACTGCTACCACTTTGTATACTTGATCAATACCTAGTGGATTCCTCCAGGAGTTGGAGAAGAGAGGAGTAGAAGAATTACCCCATCTTCGAACCTCTATAAAAATCTTATTGTGTCATTTACATTTCAAAGACTTTAATTCTTGCATCATATCTCATTTTAATTCACGACATATTTGCTATCCATTAGATAATCTCTAAGTACTAAATCAAGCTCTAAATCTCTACTTAACCGAACTTAAGGGTGTTAAGTCTTCCAGCTGAAAACAAACCACGATTGAGTTAATTTAGACTTAACAAAATGAGTTATTCCATCAACATGGCTCGGTTGAGTCTCGTTGAGAGACTAACTCTCTTGATTAACTAAATTGGATGTCCACCAGACACACCAGTAGTATCAACTCGAATTTTTAAAAGGACTAAATCAAAAATTTGGTAGTTTATTCAACCCCCTTCTAAACCTTACACTTACACCCCTTGGGACCTACACCAAATATTCCAACTTTGAAGCTTCTACTAGTTCCATTTCATCTACTACACAAGGTAAAGTGTAGTATTTCCAATTTTCTCACCTTCTTCTTTTTCTCCTTAATTTTTCACTCATTTTTCTAACTCTTAATTTTTAGTATTTCTTGACTTAGGGGATAACCTAAGTGACTTCATAATCAAGTTGTGAAATTTATCCTTTTATTTCACAACTATCCAATTTTAAGGTGGGTGGAAAAATCTTTCCAACTTCTAGGTGTTTTTCTCAAATGCATGTAGTATTTTGTTATTGAGCACTTGAGATATATATATTATGTATTGCATGTTAAATTCTTGTATCAAGTTGTGAAAATTCTCAAGTGATGCTCAAAATTGCTATTTATTGAAATTTAGGTGCATGCATGTACACTTTATTGTTGTATTTGATGAATTCTTGTATGAAATGGGCATGCATGTGCATTATCCTTGAAATCCATGTTTTTTATGACTTATAACCTGGACAAGTCGAGCATAATTGATTAAATTTCAATTTTTGGACTTAAAATGCAAAAATAGAAAATTGGTGGACTTAATTGCAAGAAAATAAAACTTAAGGGACCCCTCTATAATTTTCGAGTTTTGGGACTGTACTCAGGTTCAAAAAATGATGTTTGGACATTTTAATAAAGTTTTAAGATAAATAAAATCAACATTTAAAAGCCAAGGACTAGATTGTAAAATTTTAGAAGTTTGAGGGCTACATTGCAATTTTTGAAACTATACCAGACTCTATTTTTAAAATTTGAAATTTTAACTCTTAAGGGACTGAAAATAACATATTTTAAGTGTATTCCAAAAATCCAAGTGTTTAGAGCTTGGAAAGTAATTTTATAAAAATTGAGGGACCAAATTGTAAAAGATTAAACTTGAGGACCCAAATGAAACTTCCCGGACTTATACAGTCCATGTACCTATAAATACTAATTTAACTATAACTTAATGATATTTTGAACCCAAGATTCAAATTTCATAAAAATTGGACCCCTAAAAGCCTTAAAGACAATTATTTTAAAATGGGACAAAAATGAGATTTTCAAAAGTTAAGGGACCTATACTTATTTCTTTTAAAAACTGTTTTTGTCCCAATATCACACTGACCTTAGTGACATTTTCTAACTGGAATTACATTAAAAGCCCTTCCGATTTGTGAGTTCCAATTATTTTAAACTTAGGGCCCGAAATGACAATTTTAACAAATTTGGGGCCAATATGAGAATTTTATGAAAACTCGACCTCAAAACTTTAAAAACCTGAATCTATGAAAAATTTAGAGAATTAGAAACTGACCTCATAATTTTTCAAGGTCGGGACATTTATTTATTCAAATTTTAACCACAAAAGTATTGGTTTTTACAAAACGGGGCTAATTGTAAATTTTCTTTTTAACAAGGACCTACCTCAAATTATTTTTCTTTTAATGAAACAACCCTGGACCCTCTGACTTTAATAATTAATTAAAATATTTTATTTTCTCAAAAATCCCTTGACTTATCGGATCGTCTTGACCGATTAATACCCGATCGCGGGGCGACTTCCTCGTCTTGCGATTTTGAATCTGTAACGGGACTTATGTTCCACCTAATCTTTCAAGATATCGAAGATTGCTTATCCTCTCAATAATCATCTTCATCCAAATAACTCCACCAACGCCATAATTGTCACTCGCATTTTCAAAAAATTTCCTGAACTGCTTCCCTGAATCAATAATACTCGACTGTCTGGTTGACTACCTGAACTTGTATTTACTTTCCTGCCTGAGTCAACTTGGTGTGTCGAGCTCACAGTCGGAATGGATACGTCGGGGATGGAACCGGGCAGCTCGGATGCTATTCCACTCTCTGGCCCCATCGTCCTAATCCCGCAACTGAGGGACGGAGTTTGTCCAATGGAAGTGGGTCGTAGTACTTGAGGTATAATCATGATTATGACAATCCGGGCCTAGCTAGCTCTACTGTGGATTTGTCTTTGCCTATGGAGCGATAAGGTGACAGGTCTTGGACCATCTTGCTCGGGGAGTTACAAGGAAGAATGAAGGAATCGTTGTCTGATCCACACGATTTTGGAGTTAATCGGACCCGTTTGGTCGGCGCTACTAATCCGTATGCAACCGCTACTTGTATTGCATTGGTTGGCGCTACAAATCCGTACGGAACCATTACTTGTCTTCCATAGGATTGGCGTTACGTTACGTACGCAATCCTACCTGTCTTGCCTGAATCACATAGTGCCTGTGTGACCACGAATCTTAAACTGTATAAGTATATTACTTAAGTATATTTATCACGACGCTTGTGGATTGTGTGTAAAATCATGCATCATATGTCACGCGTTTTCATACAACTGTTTTTCTCGCATTAACTATATATATCGCCACACTTGCACACGATCACCCCATCCACCGAGATTTCCTCTCATCCCCTCCCGTTTTCTAACCTTTAGATGAGGACTATGTTGAAGATGTCGAACCGCCACAGATCGATTACCTCGCCCGCCCGCCGTCGAACTTGCATCCTTTTTGATGATTGTACTTATTTCATGTACTTCTGGCGATGTTGGACTCCCATTTATCATGCTACTTTTTTCTCTCTTTGACTTGTAATTTAAGGGCGTAGACTCTTTGACATTTAAGATTGGGATATTGTGTACTTCACATTTTAGTTTGGTCTCATACTTATTCGAGTAATTATGTCGATGTATTTGGATGTTGTTGGACCTTAAGATGTAATTCGTACTTATGTTTATTTTTATTTCCCGCTTTTTAGACTGTTTTCACTTGGGATTGTTGTATCATTTGTCTAGACCACTGGGTTTATTTCTCGCTTAAGTGGTTGATTGTCATCGCATCCATCCGTCGGGGCGTGACAATAATCTAATAAAATAATTAAATATTGTCATTACGCGATTAAATAAATTCGGTCGTTACATCTACGATAAGGGACCGAGTATCTTGAAATTTGAAAGTTAAAGGAGTAAAATACAAATGTGATAACTTGGAGGACTGATTCGCATATGGGTTCAAGTTACAGGACTAAAAATCTTATTCTCCCTATTATTGATGTTATGAGGCCCGTATCTGAGGCAAGGCACAACATGATGTTGCCTAGGTCCCCAAAATATTTGGGGCCCATTTTTTTTTTCTCTTTAGCAACATAGTAACAAAAAATAAAAAAAGGGCCCAACATAAAAAATCAAGCCCTTAGGCCTCACGTCAACTTCCAGCAACTCAACTTATTTTTTTAATATTTCCACAACTTCCAAGTTCTAAATGGGGTCCTTTTCAAAAAAAAAAAAAGTTCTAAATGGGATCAACAATTAATTTTATTTATCTTTTAATTCATTTTATAAAAGAGAAATGGTAGGTTTCCATTCCATGAATGAATAAATATATGATAATACCAAATCTCAAACCCCTCAAATGATTCAAATCCTCTTTTTAAAATATATGATAAATGAATCGAAATTAATTAAGTTATATAAATTGCATGTTTTTTTCTTGAAACTTGATTTGTGAATAATATGATATATTTTGGCTATTTTTGGTTTGTTTTGATATTGTTGCATTGACGGCATATTATTATTAGTTTGTTAGTTAATACATTATTGTTGTCATGCAGACATATTATTATTTTTAATTAGTTGTGTCATCTTATTGAAGTAATTATTCAACCCTTAATTTAGAATAATTATTTAAGATAAAAATATGTAGTTACTACGAGGCCCAAATTTGGAATTTCGCTTTAGGGCCCCGCGAAGCACAGTCCTACTGGAGGTTATTAAGTTTATGGTTTAAGAATTTAGAATTGTATAACCTATTATGATTTTAGTATCTATTAAGTATGGTGATTTTTACATTACTTTTTCTTTTTTTTAGTTTAGTGTATTTTATTTATGACTAATCTCTGAATCTTCGCCCCGAATCGTACTGTACTGTACCGTCCCATTAGTACTGAATCTATATGTATCTCAAACCGTCCCGAACTTTCAGTGCAGTTTGAGACGAAAGTTTTCTCTTCTGGTTCAATTCTAGAGATTTATTTTTTGAATAAAATCCGAGACGGTTCTTGAGATTTCTAAATAGACTGTGTTGTCCCGTGCACACCCCTAGTATCCACCAGTGTGTGAGTGTTGACTATTTATGTAACTCAACATCATTCTAGTGGAATACCTCCTGGACATTAGGAAAAGAGAGTCGTAGATAGATTATGCCACTATTAGAGATGTTAAATGGGCCGTGACTTCGTTGGCCTAGACCATTTAAACCGGAAAAAAAGACGGTTAGAGCCTATATTATTATCTCGGCCTGTTTAAATCCGATTTTTGGCCCTGACCATGTAGCCCGAGGCCCGTTAGGACTAGCTTGCTAGCCCGCTAATTGTGTTTTAAAAATATATATATATATAATTCTACTATTATATACGTAGTTTATTACATATTACCTATTACTAAATATATATATTTTTTTCAAACTCACATCTCCCCATCTTTAATAAATTTAAATATATAATTTTAAAAATTATGACTTATAGTCATATGAGTAATTTCAAAAAAAAAAGTATTAATTTTTCCCATTTTATATGGGTAAATAATGCAATCATTTATTACTATAGTTTTGTTTTTTAAATTTAGATCATAAAATATTTATATTTTATAATTTTGTTAATATTGTGTAATTATAAACTATGCATTGATGACTTTTTTTATAATGAATATTTTAACTTAAAATGTTAAACTTAAATGTTATATTTGTTCGGGTTTAAAATTTTAGATTTAAATATATAATTTTAATATGGGCAATTAACGTAAATACCCACCTTTTAAAGTCAATGTCGCCTTTTACGCTTCCCGATACAATTTTACCTAAATTTACGCTCCCATCCTTTTTTACACAACAAATATTCTCCAAAGAAAAATTCCCTGACATTTTTACGCATTGTTTCAACATTGTTTCTAACATGTTTCAACAACCAAGAAACAATATAGAAACACCATATGAGCAAAAAAAGTTTAAAATAGGTAAAAATTATATTTAAACATCAAAAACTTCATGGAAATAACAAAGAAACACCGGAACAACATTAAAAAGGATATGTAAATAACCCAAAAACAACATAAAAAATATTTGAAACACCACATGTATAAAAAGAGCTTAAAAATAGGTAAAAATTGTATTTATACATTGAACAATACATGAAAACAACAAAAAAATTAGTAGAACAACATGAAAAATATTATAGATAGGGATGGCAATGGGGCAGGGCGACCCGTGGTGTTGAATTTTTTTATTTTATTTTTATATTTTTATCTTATATTTTATATTATTAATAATTTTTTAATATTATATTTGGTATTATAAATACATATTGTTTATAAAAATTGTCATTATATATGTCAAATATAATATTAAATACATAAAACTATATTATTTTATATAATATACATGTAAAATATACATTAAATATATTAAAAAATAAAAAAAATAGCACATGGCGGGTACCCAAACGGGGCGGGGCGGGACGGGTCATTTTGCCATCCCTAATTATAGAACAACACTGAAACAATAGAAACAATGTACAAAATAATATATGAATAAAAAACAACATAAAAAAATAGGTTAAAGTTGTTTTGAAACATCGAAACAACAAAGAAACAATATAGGAACAATAAAGAAACTAATTTAAACAATATTGAAACAACTTATATAACATGTAAAACAATGCAGGAACAACAAAAACGAAAAAAAATAAAAATAATCAAAAAATATGCAGGAGCGTACAAAAAAAATTAGATACAAAAGTAAAACATTAGGTACGAAAGTAAGAGGAGCGTATTGTGTGGTATGGGGACCAAAATCAGCGTATTCCATGTAATTTCCCCTTTTAATTTTTTGACTTATAGGCCGATAGTGGTTCGTTTAGCTCGAAGCCCGCTAGGGTTAGAGTTATGTTCCAATATTGTCGACCCGTTTAATAAGCGGTCCGATTAACTCGGAGACCATTTAGTCGAAACCCATTAGGGTGGTCCGGAAACGCTAGAGCCAGCCCATTTAACATCTCTAGCCACTATTGAACCTTTAAAAGTTCTTTGTGTTCTTTACTTATTTAATTATTACCTTGCGCAATTTACTTTTAGCAAGTTAAATTTAGTCATTAGAATTCACACACTCATGGAAATTGGAAACAAAGTTATTTCTGCATAGAAAACACTACTAGACTATCGAATTACAAATACATTATATACATCGATGAATAAATTATTAATAGTTATTTTAACAATAATTTTTATAATCACCAAAAAATGATTATATGATTTTTTTGCTGAAATACTTAACAAATATACACCCAATTGCATTATAATGCGGTCGAATATGAGTGAGGGTAGAATTCTCCCTGAATTAGCTTATGTAGTGAAGTTCAAAACCTATCTGTCTAATGAATGCACAGAAGCATTGCGCACAAGTGGTGAGATTAGCAGAATACAGTTTTTCTCTTTGTAGCTTTTACTAATTTATTATTAATGTTATTACTTGAGAAAAATACGCACCACCTTTTTTCCCCACTTTTTGTGATAAAGCAAAAGCAAAGAAAAGGAAACATAAAAAGAAAGGAAGAAAGAAAATAAAAGAAAGAGAGGACACAAAGACAAAAGGTTCTCATTACCCCATGAAGGATTCATATTCATAGTAATTATTCTCTCTCTCTCTCTCACTTCTAGCTAGACCCTCCAAAAAAGAAATGGAAAAGTGAAAGTGAAAGACAAACCTAAAGTTGAAGTTGAGAAAGTGAAAGAGGAGACACTGAGAATCAATCTAGTTCAACGTAGCTTGAAGGGTAATTAACTAATTAATAGGAGTACGTACTAGAAATAAAAGCAATGAATGAAGGTGATGTTGTGCAGCAGATGGAGATGGTGGCCGGCAGCCCCACATATAATATGAATATGATGATGAGGCCTCCAAATTCATCACATCATCATCATCACTACATAGTTACTGCGGCTGCTTCTTCATGGGATATTCATGAGAACTCAAACGGTTCGTCATCATCATGTGGTGTTGATGTGAACTCGGCTACTACTTATGGCCCAGTTGGAAATTTAGAATTCCAGCTACCGGTAATTACTAATTGTTGGTCTCATCATCACATGGCGCTGTCTTCTGCTTCATCTCCAAACTCATCATGTATTACTACTTTGACCAATAATAATATGCTACATTTCTCTCCTAAATCATCACACGGAAACCATCCACACCAACATCGTCTCTCATCTCAGGTATGCATAATCAACATATATATCTACTTAATTACATCTACCTTTACCAACTAGGGTTTTTTTCAGAAATTAAATTAATTAATTAATAAAATAAATTAGCTAGTATCACTCATGCTAGTTAAAACATGTTTAATTTTAAAAGTCTTCTACCTAACTACATGTTCAAGAATTAAAATAGCTCTAATTCTAATATTTTTGCAAACCTTGTTGCATATTGGTTCAGCTTATAAGTTACAGATCTACAAATTAAAATTTTTTCCATGATTAATTCTTTTTGATGTTCAATCTTTTGTCAAGTGCAATAGCAGTGCTGCAGGTGGGGCGTCCAAGAAACCCAGAACTCAATCTTCTTCATCCCAATCTACCTTCAAGGTAATTAACTTTAATGCAATTATTGACTCTTTCTTTCTCAAAGGTTTCTTTTCTCTCTCCCTCTCTCTCTCTTCATTTTTGGAACTTAGCTCTTGTCTTTCTTGATTGTCCTCATCTCCATGCTTATTCTTTGGTTACCACCTCTCACAAAAAAAAGAGGGGTGTAGTGATTGAAATATACCCTTAATTTTTTTTAAAATTTTTATTATTAAAATAATTTTTAGACAATTTTTCAGTTTTTTCAATCAATTATTTTTTTTTTCTTTTATTAATTTTGGTAGAAATGCAGTTTTGGCCCGTATGAATAGAGTTAGCAGTCAGTTAAGTTTTTCGTTAGTTTTGAGATTAAAACTGCAACTTTGGATTGGTATGGAAGACTAAAAATGCTTGACCTCTTTTTTTTTTATGGGAACCAAAACTTCAATTTTCTCATCACATATACATATTTATCAATTATATGAAAACAGGTGAGGAAAGAAAAACTGGGGACAGAATTACAGCCCTCCACCAGCTAGTTTCCCCATTTGGCAAGGTAAACTATTCCAAACAAATATTTTAACTGGGTTTAGCCCATTATTAATTACTGTTTTAATTAAAGGCATTTAAATTCTTTATAGAGATAAAAGTCCTCTTCTCTTTTAAACCATTTTTATCTTTATGGTTTGCTCTGAGATCGTTTTCTTTAAACAAAAAAGAAGACGAAGTACATGACATGAAGGGGTATCACTGAGTGATTCTTTAATAAAAATTATTTAAATAGAAATCTTTCTTTTGCAGACTGACACAGCATCGGTCCTGTTGGAAGCTATTGGATACATTAAATTCCTTCAAAGTCAAATTGAGGTGACATTTCTATCCTCTTTAATTTCAATTAATATATATTTGAAAACTCATTGATGTATACAACAGCTTAAGTTTCAGCGATGAACATATATATATATATATATTGTCTCTAAAACATTCTTCACAAACCTCCTTGAATTATGCAGGCCCTAAGCCTACCCTACTTGGGCAGTGGATCAAGATCAGGAAGCAGCAGGCAACAACACCCTGTAAGAAAGCTACTTATATATAAAGCGTTAACGCTTTGCTTAATTGGATACCAAACATTTCCATTTTTAATTCCGCAACAGAAATTATTTTACCGAGAAATTGTTTAACAAAATTTTTCAAAAAATACTTGCTCACACTTTTTTCTCACTTTCTTACACCAATCACGTATCTACCCACTTTCAACAAAAAAAAAAAAAAAAAAAAATCATTATTATACATTTTTCTATTAATTTCACTTTTTTCTCACACATATTTTTAGTTGAGAATCATCTTCAATCAATATTTTACTATTTTTATATCAAATAATCTTTCATTATTACAATTTCATTTCATGTCCATTCATTTTTCCGAAAAAATATTTTATTCCCACTAACAATTTTTTTCACATTATTTTTAAGTATAAAGAAAATTTCCAAAATGAAAGTATACAAAGTCGCAGTAGCTAACCCTCTCTCTCACACACATACATTAATGTTTGTGTGTGTTTTGAATGCATGTGAATTTCTGATGTAGCAGTACAATGGAGCATGTGCTAGTGAACATAATAATTCTCAATTATTGGCTAAATATATATCCTTTTCAGATTCAAGGAGAGAGGAATTGTTTATTTCCAGAGGACCCTGGGCAGGTATGCTTTATTGGATCTATTACATCCTCTACACACTTTTGATGGAGCTTGTTTCCTCTTTTAAATATTATTAATTTATATATTTCTCTTTTTCCGCAAAGAAACATTATAAGGCACTTTTTAATAATTGATTCCCTTAAAAAGAAAAGCTCTATAATCATCTCAAATTGCTACAGTACAGTCGTGGTGTTTTTGAAAAATTACTAACTGCATTTTTCTTTTGATATGTAGCTGTTGAATGAGAACTGCATAAAGAGGAAGGAAATATCTTATCTGGTACTAAATAAATTAAATATTCCTGCTATATATCTTTACGTTTTACTATGTACTTTGATAACATTTGATAATGGCTATCAATATTTATTTTCTTTTATTCATTTATTCTCTTAATTGTTTTCTTCATGGGATATGTAGGAATCTGATGAAGAACCAAAGAAGGATTTAAGGAGTAGAGGATTGTGCGTAGTTCCAATATCTTGCACACTTCACGTTGGGAATGAGAATGGAGCTGATTATTGGGCTTGGGCTTTTGGTGCAAACTTTGGATAAATTAGTACATAACTAGTTGATGAGGGAATTAATGCACACTACCAAATGATATAACATCATGAGCAGTCAATCTGCTAAGAAACCCAAGGTTGACTGCTTCTGATGCTATGCAGTTTGTTCAGATTATCGTCCTTAATTTATTCGAATTGTGAGTTCATCATGATGAGCCAATTAATTTCTTTGTTTCAAACTTTAGTGGGATTAATTAATGTTTTTTTAAATCTTTGTATATCGAGATCTCATCCCATTCGACCGTACGTACTTTCTAACGTTGATGTTAGCTAGTACATGATTAGTAGTGATACGTACAAAACTAGCATTAAATATAAGCATTCCACGAAGTAACCGTAGATCCATATTCTAACCTTCAAATTTCAATCTCCAAACTTTCATTCCTATAAATGATTAGGATACTGATAAGGCGATAATTGCCTGTAGGTTCCAATAACATTGTCTTAGCAAAAACGGCGTAATGTCAATTTTGGTCCTATAAATATAAGGTATAAGATATTTGGTCTTGTAAGTATCCTATGTAGCAACTTTGGTCCTATAAAGTTATGATTTTTATCCAATTTTGGTCCTGAAAATCTAATGAGTTGTATATTTGGTCATGTAAATGTCATATACAAAGTTGGTCCAAGATATTTTATCTTTGTGCGCTCCAGTCCGTAGTTCTAATTTTTGCAATTTTAGTCCCGAATGTGTATTTCAATATTTCACCTTCGGGCCAAAATGTGCTAAAAATAGAATTTATAGGACTAAAATCGCATAAAAATCAAAATTTATGGGACTAAATTGCGACATATGATACTTATGTGACCAAATATGCCACTATTTTATTCTTACGGACCAAAATTGCTACACGTAATACTTACAAGACTAAATATATCAACATCTTATACTTGCATGACCAAAATTGCAATTAAACCGATATATCCGGAAAATTGTTTCAATAATTATTGTTGTAAAGCAATCTATTGCGTGCAATAGAGTGCATCCATATTTGAGCAATTCTATTTGGATAAGGCTTATGTAACATCCCAATTTCATAAAATATACAATTTGCAACTTTATAAAGTGTTTGAAATATAAGCCAAAGCTTGAAAACGCATTTTTGAAGAGAAATAAATACCACGACATAAATACGAAGTACTCATGAAAACTCGTGTCCAAAAAATTAAAAATATAAAAAAATCCTAAGGAAAAGAAAACATCACGTCTCGTGCATCTTTAAAATAAATCAAAATAAGGGGCCTTTTACATTTCTTGATCGACTTCCACCGTCCCTTTGCGCACACTCCAACTCCTTCATTCATCTCAGAGGGAATAAACATGGGGTGAGCAATCAATGTCCCAATGAGGATGCAATGTCTAAATTAAATACACAAGCATAATTATTATTGCATACACACCTACGCTTTTCATGCTTTGATCATACAATGCATGTAACCAATCGCTGGGTGTACAATTATGTGCGTTCATGCTTGTACAATTAAATACCTTCGTGTTTGTACAATTAAGTACCTTCATACTTGTACAATTAAGTACATTCGTGTCATGTCATGTTTAACGTGCACATACATATAACAATCATATACAAGGCATTTAAAATAGACATAAGTAGTAAACCTCACCTCAATGCAATATCTTCATGAAATAAATGCAAACGTGAATGCATAAGTGTTCAAGTTCCTCATCTCCTTCCGCGTCTCTCTTTCGTCTCGACAATGGTAACCGGCGGCGGCGATCGGCGGTCATGGCGACAAATGCTTTCTCGCTTTCCTTTATTTTTCTTTGCCCTTCCTTGGTTTTTATCTTGGGTTTTTGGTTATAGGGCTTAGGGTTTGAGAAGTCGGTGGGCATGGTAAGGTGGCGGCGGTGGAGCACCCGGTGATGGTGGCAGGCGATTTTAGATAAGAAAGAGAATAATAATTTATCTTCTTGCTTGGTGTAGAAAATTGTGAATAATAACCCCTTTTTAATAAGTTGGTAGTACTCGGTTGGAGAACTTCAAATAAATCGAAGATACGAGTTCGAACCCCTGGTTAACACCCTTTATAAAGGGTTATTGATACCACTTGAGCTACAAGCTAGTGGTTTTGTGAATAATAACCCTTGGGAGCTTTCAATTTATAGCCAATGTTTCAAAGAATATATGGTAAGATAATTTGTTTGAAATTTGATTACCAAATATACTTGATTTGCCGTAAAGCATATTTGATTTCTTTCTCTTTTTGAACACGATTTTCCTTTTGTAAAAATTGACTTTCCTTTAATCTGAAATAAATCGAAATTACACTACTACAAAAATGCTGATAAACATCGGTTTTAAACCGTGTCTATTAGTAAAACAACCGGTGTTAAAGCCATTGGTGTTAAAAGTCTAAACTTTTTGACAGCGGTTGAGAACTGGTGTCGTTTCCTTGAAAGACACCGATTTTAAACCGATGTCGTAGAGATAAAATATCCGTTTTCTAAGGCCCTGATGTTAAAAGTTTATGTATTTGACACCGGTGTGAAACCGATGTCTTTTGATGAATAGACACGCATCAAAACACCGGTTTGAAACCGGTGTCGTTTCATCTAAAGACACCGCTCAAAACCGATTAATACATGGTGAATAGACATCGTTGTTCACACGCTTTAAACCATGTCGTTTAATTCAAAGACATCACATCAAAATCGTTGTCTTAATGTTTTTAGAAGCAGTTTTAAAAGGATTTATGCAAAGACACCGATCCAAATCAGCAAAAAATCCATATAAATAAACAATTCATTATGAACTTCAATTCTAGCAACCATCATAAGTTCACTACCAATTAAACATGAAATCCATTAATACTAAAGTCACAATAGCAAAATCCAACAAAAAGTACTAGTAGCGAATTACTTTTCGATAAAACAACTATAAATTCATAATCCAATTAATTCCATCAACCAACAAAAGACTATATAATTCAACTAAAGGCAATAAAATCCATATGATCAACATAGCTCATGTCATTCAAACTTCAAAATGCTCAAGCTTCTCCGTATGACCAACATATGAGCAATGATGGTTCTTTCAAAGTACCATTCCCTCCGTCCACTGCGAAACAAAATGGACAACATATGATAAAACCACCAATGCTCAATCCATATGATCAACATATCTTTCAAAAATACCCCAGAAAAGATGAAAAATAAAGAAGTGCAACATGTAAAGAGTTAACATCTCGACTGATGATTATCTTTTAACCACTTTTGCACAATTATTCCCACGCACCACCAAACGCTTTAAGCTGTGAAATTATATCTTTCAAGCATCTGTTTGACTATTAGAACCATGGTCAATAAGAATCCTCTGCTCACATCTTTTATCAACGTGTGCAACTTTAAAGACTTCAAATCATTCATATGTCAATGCACATGTTAACTTTTTGAAGCAACTAGTAAGGTGAGCGTCGTTGCACGTGAACCAAATAATTTTTATAATTTAACTCAAATTAAATCTATAAATTGGAATCAATTTTTATTATATTTTTGTATTTATAATAAATGTCATTCATGTATTTTGATCTTAAAAGAAAGTTTGCAAAACTAAATTTAAACTTATTTGTCGGTGAAATATGGTTAAGACATTTTGGACTAAAAACATGATACTTAAATGATATTATCGCTCAACAAAGTACAATGAATATTAAAAAATTGATGAGTAATCTATATAAAAATTTAAAAACTATATATTCAAGATGAGTTTTAAATTAATGCATCTTTTTTTATTTTTGAGTGTCTACTTCTTCTTCATACTTAGCTTTGAGATTTTTTTGCAATTTCTTTTTAATACACTTTTAGCCCAGGCATGATTGGTTGGCACGTATGGACGTATTTCTCTTTTATTCCATTTTCTAATGTGTGTTATCTTTTAAATCGGTTTGACTACAAGATTCATTTTTCATTCATCACATGTGCCTCTTTTGTTATGAACAATGAGAAAGTAAAATTATTTTATGTTTAGAAGGCTTAGCTCCCAGTATATATTTTGATTCATGTTCTCCTTTTTTATATTTAAATATATATATTGGGAGAAGAGGATGATGGGAATCAAATCCCACATCTTTAGTCAGGGATGGAAGTATTTACCACTACGACCATTATCCAATTTTTCTCATGTTCTTCATGATTAAATTAATTATTTATATAATGTTGAAATGGAGATAAAAATGTACTAATCAATTGTAATGAAAACGATCGATAAATTGATTCATTTGAATGAATAGTCACATTTATATATCAAATAAACGATAGAACCACATAATAAAATCAAAATTATTGAGTATCTAACAATATTTATGCTTTATTCTATTACCATTAAGAGCATGCACGACATCATAAATTTATTATTTCCACATAATTTTTTATTATCGAGTGTACCGATGTGAATAATTGTTATTCTAGTTAATTTTTGCATCAAAATTAGTTATGTAATATAGTAATTAATGACGAATTTAATAAATAAAGAAAAATTATTAATTAGTATATTGAAATAAATTATATGAAGAACCTCATTTACGTCTCTTATGTTGTTTTCTCTCGTAAAATCACTTTACATTCTAAAAATCCATCCAATTGAGCATATACAAAGTATAATCTTCAGAGTTTTACAACAAAATTATAGAATATAGAATATAATAATCCAGTGTGTCAAATAACCGTAAAACATAAAGTTAAGCTATAACATTTTTATAAAAATGGCATAACAAAAAACCTCCTCACTTTTTAGTTGTCGTATTACATGCATGTAACATTTCGAGCAAAATATAGGTCTCAATTTATTATTTTTTGTTGTTGTTGTAAAATCGGAAAAAAATCATATATAATTTGATAAGGTATCCTTTTTGTTGTCTTAAGCATAATAAAATTCATTTTATTCATTTTATCTTTGCTCTATGAGCATCTTTTCAATGTAGCAAAAATTTAATACACACAATTCACAAAAGTATAATGCATGTATTTGAATGCTTAAATGTTAAAAATAAATATCTTCATAAATTTAAGTCTTCGACCTAATATTAAATTAGTTTTTACCGTATGATGA
>CM071931.1:42989333-43052562 GCA_016081115.2 Rehmannia glutinosa | reverse complement strand
TTGATCTCTCCAAACCACGGAGGAACACATTATGGTTGAACGCACGTGGCAAAGTGCTCTTTGTGTCTCTGCTGCTTATGAAAAACTCCCCGAAGTTTTGCCGAGGTGTCATAAGCATGACATTCCACAACTTCATGTCGCTTTTAACAAGTGGGTAGTACGGCCGTGAGAAAGGTGTGATTCTTCGCCCGGTGGGCGTTTCATCGCGCCAGAACGCATTATAATTTTGTGAGACGAGGCCGCTCTCTAGGGTTCGTAAGGTTTATCGCCCTGTTCGCAGGACAGGGCGGCCGCCGTCGATGACTCAATGGAAATACGAATACGATACTGCGTGCGGAGGCATCTCCTCCCCACGCATTAGTCGCTGTTTCACGGACATCAATCTTGATAATACATTTGAGGTCCAGTTGATTCACTCGTGATCAAGAACCCGCCGTTACGGGCCGACACCGCTAGGAGCCATCTCCCAAAGCTAATGCTCCCGCCACAAACTCGGTCTCCACCATTATGCCCATTACGGTTCAATATCCTCGGGAAAGCCTATCCGTGCTCTTAGCTTGGCGGCTGGGACAACTCTTGATTCGCTAAAGATAGCATTCTCGGAAAGGTTACACGGGGGCGCCCCACCAAAGACACGACATCACTATTGAACCGGATCGCCAACACCACATGAGATAGATTTTCTTTCTCCGAAGATGGGCGATTATGCAGATGAAGTTGGTAACTCTCAATCATCCGACTCAAAGAATGCACCACACTTTTACCAAGCGATCAACACGGCACCACTCCTCCACCGTCTCAATGAATTGCATCTTCCGGAATATTTGGGGGATCGGGAACATTGCATCTCGTAATGCTCTTAAGACTTTGTGCCATAAATATAAGCCTTCCATTTTAGCAATTTGCGAACCTAAGGTGGAAATCACATCCATTTCGGATTCTTATTGGAATAGCTTGGGGCTCCGGTTCGTTGCTCAAAACTTCGGCGAATGGGCGTCGATATTTAGGTCCTGTTTGTGACGCTAACATTTCAGTCCATAACCGAGTATGGTCTTCTTTTTCTCAATGTCTAAGTGCTCGCAAATGCACGATTCTCTACGATTTTCCATGTTGGTTTTGCTCATGGTTTGTGTGATCATGTTGCTCGTCGGGCACTTTGGTCGGATTTGAGGAATTTGGGTCTTACCGATTTGCCGCTTATTGGAGATTTCAATGCGTTTTGGGACATCATGAGCGCCTGGACCGTACTTTATCCCAAGCTTGTAAGGACTTTGATTTCTTCGAGGATGCGGTTCTTTGTCGCGGCCAACTACGGGAATTCATTTACTTGGTGGTCCCCCAAGGCCTCTATCTCTTCTTCTCGTGCAAAGCCGATCGCGCCCGCAACTAGTCAATTCTTCTCCTTTTGGCAAGTTGTTATGGATTGGTTCTTCCGCGTATTGCTTGGATCACCATCCCATCATGGTTTCTCGCTCTTCTTCCATCAACAAGTGGGCCATCTCCTTTTTGATTTCAAGACATGTGGGTAAATCATCACTCTTTTCCGGAGCAAAGTTCTCGCTCTTGGTCTTCCCGTGCGACGCCCAACCCTCTCGCTACGTGTCATGTGGAAGCTCAAGAGGTTGAGACAGACGATTAAGGTTTGGAATAAAGAAGTATTCAGAGATGTTCATCGTCAGGTGGATTATCAGATGGAAAAGGTCCGTCAGATTCAAGCTGATATTGAATCCGAGGGTTTCACAGAGGCCCTTAGGGAAATCGAATTTGAGGCGTAGACTGCATTGTCTCGTACGTTGCAAATGCAGTCCGAGTTTTTTCAGCAGAAATCCCGTTCAGCTTGGTTAAAGGATGGGGACCGCAACACGACTTTTTTCCATCGTCACTGCCAGATTCGGAATGGGCGATCTAGGATACAGGGTCTGATGGTCGATGCAACTACACAGAGGATCTGGTTGCTCTTGGGAATCATATTATTTCATTCTATACGGATCTATTCGCAGACACGGGAAACACCAGTTCAGATTACACTTTGGTTGACCAGCTTATCTCCCCTATGGTTAGCATGGTTGACAATGCATTTTTGACGGCTATACCTTCAGAGTCCGAGGTGAAAGAAGCGGTGTTTGATATGGGTTTAGACAGTGCTCCGGGTCCTAACGGTTTCAGTGGGAGATTTTATCATCATTTTTGGGATCTAGTTTTAGACGAGGTGGTTGCAGCTATCATATACTTCTTTGTCACGGCTTTCCTCCCAGCGGGTTTGAACGCCAGCTTCATGGCTCTTATCCCCAAGACCAAGGAAGCTAATGTGGTGGAGGACTTTAGGCCGATTGTCATGAGCAACTCTCTTCAAGATCATCACCAAGATTCTGGCGACGTGTTTGGGCGCAATCATCTCTTCATACTCCGCGACTTAATTTAGATTTATCCTGCAAAAAGGTAGAGATTTATGATCAAGACGCTTAGTTTCGGAGGGATTCAATATTTTGGCAGGACTAACGATGCCAATATGATTCTTAAGATTGATATCCGAAAGGCCTTTGATACGGTAAATTGGGGTTTTTCGATACACGTGTTACGCCGCTTTGGTTTCTCAAGTGCTCATTCATTGATTGATTATCCTTCAATCTTCAAGAATATCCGGTCCTTCTCAATAGATCGCCGGTGGGCTATTTCTCTTGCGCCGGAGGGGTTAGACAGGGGGATCCGCTATCTCCTCTTCTCTTTTTGCATTGCGGAAGACGTTTTGAGTAGATTCTTTGAGGCGATTAACAGAACCAACTACATCCTTTCCCGGGCGCCAAACCGGTGGTCTTCCCATCACGATCATGTATGCCGATGATATTATGATTATGTGTGGGGGCCTCCACGAGCAATGCTCGTCACTATTATCCGGATGCTCAACCTCTATGCGGACATTTCGGCCAGGTGTTCAATCCTAACAAATCCAAAGTTTATTTTGGTAGACGGGTTTCTAATTATCTCGGGCGTATTCAAACGATCACTAGATTCACATTGGCGCTTTGTTTGTTGTTTGAGTTTATTTGGCGCCCCCATCTTCAAGGGTGCACCCAAGGTGGCGGATCTACAACCAGTTTTCGACAAAATTATTCTCAAGTTCAGGAGGTGGAAAGGGACTACTTTGTCTATCACTGGCCGTGTTTGTTTGGTTAATTCGGTGATCACAGCTCCTCCTTCGTGCATACGATGATCTTTGCATAAATGGCCCGAGAACTTTATTGAGGCAAATGGAAAAGGCCATGCGTAATTTCATCTCGTCTGGGAATGTGAACTCTAAGGGATCATTAATGGTTAATTGGAGGCGCTGTTGCACGCCCCGAATAGAGGGGATCTGGGCGTCTGCTCTATCGTTGTGGCTAGTAATGCTTTCCTTATGAAGATGGGTTGGAAGATTATGACTTCAAACTCTTTGGTTTTCGACATTCTCCGAAAGCGCTATTTGGCCAATGATGGTTCCCCACGCCGGTCATACATCCCCTCTTCCATCTGGAGAGGGATTCGGCCTGGGATATCAGATTTTTTGGACGACTGCCGTTGGGTCCCCGGATACAACTCCGGCATCTTATTCTGGCTTGATAACTGGCTGGGCTACTCCATTGTTGATAGGATTGGGATTCCACAGGAGTACAGGTACTTATTCAGACATCGCATCTCCGACTACTTCTACGACGGGACCTGGCACTTCACTCTTTCATTCGTTGAGGTTTATCTGGATATGGTCCAAGATATCGTTAGAGTTCCCATCGCCCCAGCTTCGTCAGATACCCGGGCCTGGCTCCATTCTGATGATGGAAATATTACTTCGAAGGCGACTTATTCGTTTTTGCGTCCTAGTTCACCGGTGGTTCAATGGGGTTCCTGGATTTGGTCCCCTCACATTCCGGAAAGATGCTCAATTGTGGCTTGGCGGGCTATCCATAACCGTCTGGCGGTTTTGGATCAAGCTAACGACGCAGGCTCTTTCACGGGCCTCTTTTTGTTGTGTTGACACGGAATCTATTGACCACTTGTTTGTTTCTTGTGGTTTTGCAGGGGCTCTTGGGCGGTGGATCTTTGATGCTTTTAATGTCAATTACTTCCGGGCATATAGTTTCAATGAACTTCTGGTGCGTTTAAAGTTTTTTCATTTCAGTGAGCAAATGGCCTTTCTCTGGAGAGTGCGGTTATCCAGGTATTTGGCTCATCACGGGAAATCGAGAAATGGCTTGACGTTCAACGACAAGAATCGACACCGGAGGCGCCATACTACGCTTTCGTGTTCTAATTCTTGAGTCATCTTCCTTGGACCGAGGTTGCATGCACAATGATCGGCAAGACCTTTTCATTCTTCGTGACCGGGTTCTCGGCGCCACGACAAGCTCGAAGATTGTGCGGTTACATGGCGAAGCCTTTGGGATGGATTAAGGTTAACACTGCATTTAAAGCGCGATGGGGGTTCGGTCGCCCCTCGGCCCGGGGTTTTCCGTGAATCGCAGGGTTCTTTCGGGTGCTTCGTGGAACGTTGTGGTTTGGTTTGCTTTTGGTTTTGAGGCTGAACTAGCGGCAACCATGCAAGCCATTAACTACGCTTTTTGAAGGGGTGGACTCAACTATGGTTGAGTCGGACTCGTCCATGTGGTGGAGTTGTCTGAGAAAAGATCGATGGGGTGCTTGGCGTCATTTGGGTAGATGGCGATTCACCCTCCACCTTCTCTCTCGAGATGAATTTCATGGTCTCGCACATCTTTCGGGAGGCAACCGGGTAGCGGATATTCTCGATAAGACGTCGCGGAGGACGCGTGGTGGGGACTCCCGGCGGTTATTATCCCTTCCCTCAATCGGGATTATGTGGGCCAAGCTAACTATAGGTTTGTTAGTTAATGCGTGCTCCGCTACTTCGCTCGTTGGTGGGCGTACTTTCCTATGGGGGTACTTTTTTCCTTCGGGTTTTCCCATAAGAGTGGGTTTTACCTTGGAAGGTTTTAATGAGGCCCCAACCATTCAAACCTATCCGGTCGGCTTGTGACCATTACGTTATCTCGCATTGACTTTGTTTACATGAGGCTTTACTTTGGCTACGATGTTTGTGATCGGATAACTCTTTTTCATTTTTATATATGTTATCACATTTATTTAAAAAAATGAGGCCCCAACCATTCACCATATCCGGTGGTTTGTGACCGCTTTCGATTTTCTTTCGAACTTATTTTCGTGCTTATTTGTTTGGCTACCGACAAGATGTGATCGGGATAACTCTCATTTTCTTTTCTTTATATATATATATATATATATATATATTCAAATTTATTCGAAAAAATGTTTTGCATGGTCGAATGATGCTAATATGATTTTGAAGATTGATATCCGTAAAAGGCGTTTGATACGTTAAAGTGGGGATTTTTTGGTTCATGTTCGCGATGGTTTGCTTTCTCGGAGATTTTCATTCATTGGATTGACGTTATTCTTCGGTCTTCCGAATTTCGATTTTCTTGAATGGGGACGCCTGTGGATACTTCTCCTACTTTAGAGGTGTTAGCCGGGGGTGATCCTCTATCCCCGTTACTCTTTTGCATTGCGGAGGTAGTCGAGCAAATTTATCAAGTCGCGGTTACTCAAAGATCGATTAGGGCCGTTCATTGTGCCAGACATGTCGTTTTCCGTCCTCCATTCTTTACGCCGATGACATTATTATTATGTGTGGGGCCTCTTTAGCTAACGCCTCAGATCTCCGCTTGACCACTCGACCTTATATGTCGATATCTCGGTCGGCTTTCAACCCTCGTAAATCTAAAGTTTACTTCGGCTCCGGGTCTCGAATCATGTGCGTGGGACGGGTTCAATCTATCATGGGTATCCGATGGGGCCTTCCCTACGGTTTATTTAGGAGCCCCGATATTTAAAGGTTCCCTAAAGTCATGACGGATTTACCCCTCTTTGATAAGGTGATTCTTAAATTCAGAAGATGGAAAGGGACTTCTTTATCTCTTGATGGTCGAGTATGCCTTGTTAATTCGGTGATTACCAGTTTGTTTGTGCACACGATGATGGTTTACAAATGGCCTAGATTTCTGCTCAAGCAAATAGAAAGGGCCATGCATAATTTTATTTGGACTGGGGATGTCAACTCTAAGGGTTCGGTGGTGGTCAATTGAATCGGCACACGCACGCCTCATTTGAAGGGGGGATTGGGAGTCGAGATCCATTACTGCGGCTAATATTGCCTTCCTGATGAAGTTGGGTTGGAAAGTTATGAATTGGAACGGGATTAGGCCTTGCATTGCGGATTACTTGGATGATTCTCATTGGATCCCTGGGGGTAATTCCGATATTTTATTTTGGCTTGATAACTGGTTAGGTTACTCAATTGCAGACAGAATTGGTATTCCACAAGAGTACATATATTTATTTGGACATCGCATTTCGGATTACTTCTATGATGTGTCCTGGCACCTTTACTTTCACATTTGTGGAGACTTATTTGGATCTGGTCTGGGATATTCTTCGTGTCCCCATCACGCCTTCTTCGCAGGACAAGCGGGTCTGGTTGAACTCTAATGATGGGAATGTTACTTGGCGGACGTATTCTCATATTAGTGCACATTCCCGGTGGTCCAATGGGGTTCTTCGATTTGGTCTCCAACATTCCGAACAACGGCTGTGGTGTGGCGTGCAATACACAATCCGCTTGCAGTCTTGGACTTATTGCGGCTTTGGGGAGTTTCATCGGCCCCTCGGTATGTGCTCTCTGTTGTGCCTCCACAGAATCAGTTGACCATTTATTTGTCTCTTGTGTATTTGCAGGGGCTCTTTGGCGTTGGATTTGGTTCATTTGACGTTCACCTCTTTACGGCTTATAGCTTTAATGAATTTCTGGTGCGTTTAATGAATTTTTGTTTTAGTGAGCAGGTTGCTTTCTTATGGCGTGTGGCTGTTTTGTCCTTCATCTGGCTCATTTGGCATATCCAGAATGAGTTGGTGTTTAATAATAAGCTCTGGATGGTGGCGCGGCAATCCTCCAGCTCCGTGTTCTTATCATCGAATCCGCTTCTTTAGACTGGGGTTGCATGAACACTGATCAACACGACCTTTTCATCCTTCGGCGGCTGCGTGTTCCAGGTTGGGCTAGACAATCCCCAAAGATTGTGAAAGGAAACCCCTTCCAGGCAGGATCAAGGTGAATACGGATGGCAGTGCATCGGGGCGCTGGGAATTCTTAAAACTTCGGGCGTTTTCCGGAATTGCAGAGGCTTCTTTTGGGGTTGCTTTGTGGAGTGTTGTAGTGCGGGCTATGCGTTTGAGGCAAAGCTAGTGGCAGCAATGTGGGCCGTTAACTATGCATTCGCTAAGGGATGGACGCGACTTTGGCTTGAGTTGGATTCGACTTATGTGAATGGAACTGGTGGTCTCTCATATTTATCGGGAAGGTAATCGAGTGGCAGACATTCTGAGTAAAAGGTCAGTCCAACTATAGGTTCGTTAATTAATGCGTTCGGACTTCTCTTGCTGTACTTTTAGACGCCTACTTTCTTTTATGGGGGGGTACTCTTTTTCCTACCAAGGGTTTTCCCCACAAGGGTGGGTTTTACCTTGGGAGGTTTTAACGAGGCCCCAACCATTCAACCATTTGGTCGGATTGTGACCATTTCGATTTATGTTCCTACTCGTTTTCAGGCTTATTTTTTTGGTTACTGCACAACCTTTGTGATCGAGGATCACACTCTTTTTCATTTTTATATATATCTTCATATTCATTCAAGAAAATTATCTTGGTAGGTTTTTAACGAGGCCCAAACATTACACTACCTGATCGACGTTGTGATCAGGGCTCACTTTTTCTTTTTTGTTTAATATATCTTCCATTTTAATTAAAAAAAATATATCTACTTGAGTCAAGGCGTAATATTGGCAAATCCCCTCAGGAAGAAAGGTTATGGTGCTCTCTCAAACATGGACATTAGTGTCTTGTTCTTTGGGAAGCGAGCGTTAGCACAAAATTTCCAAACTATATTAGGTTCATACGATTCGGGGGTGGGCTACTAATTTCTTCCAACAGGGTCCAAATCATTTGCACTAGATGGTCATCATGTGGACTCAGTTGAAGACATCGCTCAGCTGTGATACTTCATGTGCAAAACACCTCGTATAAGTTGGAGTAGTGGTTGGAGGGAATAGGATAAATTTCAAAGAAACTGAAAGATATTGGGTTCGATACACAACACCTTGTATAAGAGTGTTTGAGCCTCCAAACACATAAAGCAACGATTATAATACTCACTAGAGTTGTTGGCCTTGCATGTCTTATATTTGGAGGCATGATACCACTCTATCAAAAGAAACAAAAACAAACACATGGAAACGAGCAATTAGGTTAAGTACGATAAAATCATGTGAGGACGAAAGGTGTAGGTCCCAAGGGGTATCAAGGTAAAGTCTGGAAGGGGATGGTGCTGAATAAACTTTACAACTTTTTGATTTTTCACAATCAGAGTTTAGAAAACAGTTAAGTCCTTCTAACAGCTAAGTTGATATTCAGCAGGAGAGCTAATAACTCAATAGATCCCTTAATAGATGTTGATAGAGTAACTTTTGAAAAATAACAACCTTTACAAATTCAATTTTCTTTGAACTAGGATGTGGTAATTCATCTACGTCTACTCTTCTCCTACTCCTGGAGGAATTCGCTAAGTATCAATTCACTTTAGATTCAAAGTTACAATAGTCCTAGCAACTTTGTTCACACAGCCCACTGCCTAGACTCAGCTCCTCACTAGACTCCCTCTAGCTAGTTCAGCTCGGTATTATTACAAGACTTGGTCACTACACCCATCTTAGATCGTCAACCTCTGTTTTGACAAGAAACTCACAACCCTTCACTTCAAGGAGATATAGACCCCGAGTTTTATTTTCACACGTTTTCTCTGCAACTATTTTCACAACTTTAATCTTCCATAATGAGTGTAGGATAAGGTGATTTAGAATGAAGCTTTAGGATCTTTTGATAATAACTTGAGAGAGAATATTTGCTCTTCAAATTTTTGCTTGCTCGACTTTTTCTTTTTTCTTTCTATTTCTCTCACATAATTTCCTCAAATTTCGTAGTGATGATTTGAATTTTGTCCATTAAAGATATAGAGGAATTCAAATCACACCATTGGACAATTGGCATGTCCTTTCTTTGTACTTGATGTTGACCTTTCCTTTTATTCTTCTCGTCTTCTTCGCGCATCTCTAAAAGCGGCGGCCTCCATGTGTTCGAGGCACTTACATGTATTTTTACAATGTACATTTACAACACAAAATATACAAAGTGTGCGAGGATATGCTTCCCCTATCTTCTAACTTATTTGCTTATGACTTTCTTTTAATCATCTACACCCAGCCAATAGGTAGCGGATCTTATGTTAGGGTTAGCTGGAATCTTCCTCCTCCATATCCTCTCTCTGGGGAAGACCTACCACCTCTTCCCTTAGAGGATTCCTTCCTCTTCCTCTTCAATTGACTTGGCTGCTACCACCATTGAGTTGGTCGCCAAATGCACTCTGTTCTCCCTTGCTCCATTGTTAAGGAGACGGTTGAATGCCCTGCAAACCTATTTCTCAGTACATATTTTAGGCTTTTTTTTAAAGTCATTTCCTTGCAGAAACCTTCAAAAATAAAAGTTTCAAATCTTCATTACTTTTTTCCTTTGGAACCAATCCGGCTAGTGATCCTCCATATTTCTTTCTCAAAAGTTCAATCATAGCCTCTTGATTTTTATCTAAGGTAGCTATCTCATCTCTTTCTTTCTCGCATTTTCGCTTCTACTCTAGTTTCAACTAAATCGATGGTGGTGGGCGGAGGGGCAAAGGAGTGCTAGATGTTGAGGGTCCTACTTCCCTCTTTCTGGCATCAGCAGCAGTGGAAGAAGTTTTAAGGTTTTGCATTATACAATGGACTCTGCTACTGAATGGTTGGCATTGAGTTCAATCAGCTGATTCTGCAAAGAATCAATCTTCTAATTGAGAGATGTTTCCATGTGCTCAAACTTCCTCTCAATTTTGGTCTTCATTAAGTTCACATCATTTTGTGCGCTCGTATTCATTCTTTCAAGATTGTCTTTCTCGGCCGGTTCTCAAAAGCAATCGATCGGCTCCCGATGAGCGACTTATTGTACAATGTTTGAAAGTTCCCTTCATGATCTCTTTCGAAGTTCTTTTCTTTGTGCAGTCCATTCCTTTACCCAATGTAATAAGCCATTGAAATCTTCTCAATGTTTTCTTTGTGATGATCAATTATAGAGATAAAGCTGAGAACCCCATTTTCACCAAATCCATTTCACCAAACATGTATCCTAAAGGCTCTTCTTAACTCTTTAGCAGACTGGCTGTTGTCTCCAAGAGCAAAGTCATATTCCGGAGGCTGCCCTCGTGGATCATACAAAATTACTATTTTTAAGTAAAGGCCAAGGCCAAAAATAAATAAAAGAAAAAAAGGTGTTGATCACACGACTAATCGACACTTTGGGGTAGGGCCTCATAAAACCTTTCAAGGTAAAACCCACCCTTGTGGAAAACACCTTTAGGAGGAAAAAGAGTACGCAAAATAAAAAAATAGAAATAAATAAGAATGTGCATTTAGTACTCATCCCTTGTGATCCCGTCCGGCCGCCCGTCTTGAGATCGCCGATCATCTTCTCCACCATGGTTATCTGAGTTTTTCATACAACTGAAGAGGTCTTTAAATAGGCCTCATGTACGCTATTTTGCTCCTAAATTTTAGGAAGTAAATCCACGGCGTCTACCTTAGCTAATCCGATTCATCACCGTCACCGGCGTCCTCGCCGGACCTGATCTCTCCGGCCATGTCATATGCGTTACACGGTTTGAAGTCGAACTATCTGCCTCCCCCGGTTCGCCCACCCAACTCCTCAACGTCACAATCATCACCCCGGCAGGTGGCTTCTCCAATCGCTGCAGCAGTACCATCGCCTTCTTCATCGCTATTTCCTGGTTACGGAATTCCGGCTACTTTCATGCCGACGCGGAAGACGACCCCCAGGCCCCGCGCCGATGGCTATGGGCATCGTTCCCCCAGAATATTACCTAACACCACAAAGAATACATGGCGCAGCCCCTACTCCTCAAGCAATCGCTACTTGCCCGTCGCACGCCCTGCGGATACACGAGGCCGTCGCCCGCCCGCTATTACTCCACCTGCAAATTCCGCTCATACGGACGCATCGCAGCAGCAGGGTAAGTCGAAGTCTCCCGTGCAGCTCGCCGCGCTGAACTCCATTGCGCATCCGCCGCTCACGCTGCAAGATCTTTCTTTGCTTAACCCAATAGGCCGCTGCCAGGGGCGGCCACCTCCGATCACATGCGGCTGATGCGGCTATTATGGGGGCGCCACTCATTTACCCCATGGCAGCATTAGGGCGGCCCTCTCCCCCCGATCCCATGGGGGGCCGGAATCGCCCAACCTCCACCCTGGGAACCCCTCCCGGGGAGTGATGACCCCGGGCCGCTATCCCTCATCTGCAGGGTCCACTGCTCATGGGCCCACATCCTATTCCAGATTCCAAGAACGTGCAACCAAATGCTGGAACTTCTGCCCCAACGTTTTCCGATCATGACATGAATCTGCGACTTTCGGCTCATAACTCTAATGCTAATCCCAATTTTGGATACTCTTTTGCTAACATAGTTGCAGGTACCAATCGTTTGGATTCCACACCCCAGGACCGGTATCAACCAAATGGATTCCACGACTCGGGCCCAGGTAATACCAACTGTTTTCTCACGGTGGTTTTCGGTAAAAATCCTATCCCTAAACCAGATTCGAAAAAGGTGATTACTACTCCGTAACCATTGATGATAACGTTTAAAGAACGCCTCGCTGAATTTTCCTACTCATTAATTGGAAGTGTTATTTTAGGAAAAGGTAACAAGCCATGGGCGACTATGCTTTTACATAAACGCTATCGAATTATGGGGCATCAAGAATGAATGGAAATTAATTCCCTGGGCAAGGGATTTTTTTGTATCAAATTGTTTAATGCACAGGATCGTTCTCGGGCTCAAGAATGCACCAATTGACGCTGCTTAACCCTGGTACTATCCGTCTATCTCTGTGGGTGCCGACTTCAACCCTTATAAGGCTCAATCTTGATCGCAGTGTTTGGGTGCGGATATTTGAACTAAGCTCGGAATCTTTGGAACCCCAATAACATTATGGGGATTGCCGTGCTCTTGGGAATCCATTTGCAGATTGATCGGCGTTCTCTAGATGGTTCTTTGGGCCATTTTGTTCGGGTTCGTGGATATTGACCTCTCCAAACCTTTGGAGGAACACATTATGGTTGAACGCGACCGCAAATGCTCTTTTGTTTTCACATATGGAAAACTACCCGCATTTTGCTCGGCGTGCGGTGTTACGGGGCACTCTGACTTCTTGTCGTTTTAACACGGTGGGTAATACGAACAAGGATGGGCGCACGCCATCGCCTGGCCAGGGCGGCCACGAGGAGCTTGCTAATCGCAACAATTCGATTCGAGGGCGTTCAGGATTTGTAGAGTTTATCGTCTGTTCGGCAGACAAGGGCAAGGCCTTTGATGACTCAATGGGAAATACGGGTTCGACTACGCGTGCAGGATCTCCTCCTCGTGCCATAGTCCCTTGCCCTCCGAAATCCATCTTGGTGACACCTTCGAGGCTCTTGGTTGATTGAATCCCGGGATCGGCAACCCGAGATGACCACGCCGAGTATCGGCTAGGGGTCATCGCCAAGGCCGATCTTTCCAAGACGGGAACCGTCTCAGCCTCCACAATTATGCCTATCACAGTACAATATCCTTTGGGGAAGCCTATTCGAGCTCTGAGTCGTGCCATCTGGGATAGCTCTTTGGATTCAGCTAAAGATCGAATTCTCCAGAAAATTACGTTGGGGCCGTCGCTCCCTGCTCATGACGTTACTATTGAAACGGAAAGTTCAGAACCACACGAGATGAACTTTGCGGCTTCCAAAAAATGGGCAGACTATGCAGATGAAGTGGATCATCCCAAATCATCAGACTCTGCTACGCGCCACACACCTGTTTTCACCGTGCGATCGTCACGGGTGACTCCCCCCCAACCGTCTCAATGAATTGTAGAGGATGCCAGTTTGTTTGCGGTACCGACGATGGGGAATTCATTTACTTGGTGCTCTCCCCGAAGGCCTCTATCTTTACTTCAGGCTAAGTTGGACAGAGCCCTGGCTACTTGCCCTTTTTTCGCACTTTGGAAGGATGTCAAGGGCTTAGTTCTTCCTCGCATTGGATCTGATCATCACCCCATTTTGGTTACTTGTTCTTCGGCCATTACCAGGGGTCCGGTTCCGTTTCATTTTCAGTGTATGTGGGTTCACTACGATTCATTCCGGGATTTGGTTACAACCTCTTGGGGCTCTCAATGTGACACGCACAACCCTTTATTGCGTGTCATGAGAAAGCTCAAGAGGTTGCAATATGTTATTAAAGATTGGAACAGGGATGTGTTTGCGGATGTTAATCGCGCGTGGATAGTCGATGGAGCACCTTCGTCGATTCGGGCGGATATTGAGGCTTTGGGCTATACCTCCTCTCTCCGGGATAGCGAGTTGGATGCCCAGTTGAAGCTTTTGCAGACTTTGCAGTCACATTCTGAATTCCTTAAGCAAAAGGCCCGCACTGCCTGGCTTAAGGATGGGGATCGTAACACAACATTTTTTCATCGGCGTAGCAAGATTAAATGCGTCCGCGCGAGATTCGGGGGCTTATGGTGGCGGGAATTTCACTGATGATGCTACGGTCCTTGGGAATCATATTATTTCATTTTACTAGGAGCTCTTTGCGGAAATCGGGAGCTCTACCACGGATTTCTCGCTAGTCGACCAGGTGCTCACTCCAATGGTTGGGGCGCGGGATAATGCCACCAATGACCATTCCCTCGATTTTGAGGTGCGGATGCGGTGTTTGATATGGACTTAGACAGTTCACTGGGGCCTGATGGGTTCAATGGGATTTTTTACCGCCATTTCTGGGATGTCATCTCTGCTGAGGTAACAGACGATGTTCGCTCTTTCTTTAGTAATTCGTCACTACCTCTGGGTTTGAATGCCAGTTTCATGGCGCTCATCCCAAAGGCTAAGGATGCAAATGTCATTGATAACTTCCACCCGATTGTCATGAGCAACTTCCTTTTCAAGATTATCACAAAGATATTGGCTACGCGCTTGGGTTCAATTATTGCTGATTATTTATCTCTGACTCAGTTTGGTTTTATCCCGGGTAGACAAATTCATGAGTGTATTGCCATGGTATCTGAAGGGTTTAATGTCTTACAGGGATGCACGGATTCGAATATAATACTGAAAATCGATATTCGCAAGGCATTCGACATATTGAGGTGGGATTTTTTACTACATGTCTTGGGCTGTTTCGGTTTCTCCGAGACGTTCGTGCGTTGGGTGGAGGTGGTTCTCCGGTTGTCCAGAATATCAGTGCTGTTGAATGGGACGCCGGTTGGTTATTTTCCCTGTTCCAGAGGAGTCAGACAAGGGGATCCTTTATCACCCCTTTTGTTTTGTATTGCGGAGGAGGTCCTGGGTCGGTTTATTGCAACAGCGATGGATCAGTCCCGGTTATCTGTCTTCACGGCGACAAGGAGTATTGTCTTTCCATCATCCATTTTATATGCAGACAATATTGTCATCATGTGTGGAGCATCTTCATCCAATGCCCGGGTCTTGCTTCAGATTCTTACTCATTATGCAGATATCTCGGGTCAAGTGTTTAGTCCACAGAAATCCAAGGTCTATTTTGGGGCGCAGGTTTCGCATTATGTCCGTGGGAGGGTGCAACACATTCTAGGGATTCATCCAGGGGTATTCCCCACCATCTACTTGGGCGCTCCTATCTTCAAATGAGCTCCAAAGGTCGCGGATTTACAACCTATCTTTGACAAAATAATCCTTAAGTTCCGACGATGGAAAAGCTCGTCTCTATCCCTTTGGTAGGGTTTGCCTTGTTAACTCGGTGATAACTAGTTCATTCCGCACACCATGATGATTTATAAATGGCACACAGTCGCTAAAACAAATGGAAAAAGCCATGCATAATTTCATTTGGACGGGGACGTGAATTCTAAAGGAAAGGTAGTGGTCAATCGAATACATCGCACGCCCGGCGAGAGGGAGGATTGGGCGTGCGATCGATCATGGCTGCTAACAAGGCTTTCTTGATGAAACTGGGCTGGAAGGTTCTGAACTCGGACTCGGTGGTTTTCAGGACCCTCAGACAACGGTACTTTACTAGAAATGGGGATATCCGAAGGTCCTTTCTTCCTTCTTCTATTTGGCCTGGGATTAAACTCTGTATTTCTGATTGCTTGGATGGTGCTCGTTGGATCCCAGGCGCTAATTCCGAGGTATTATTTTGGATTGATAATTGGTTGGGATACTCCATTCGATGAATTGGCATTCCGGAGGATTATAGATATTTATTCCGAACAGCGTATCTCGATTATTTTTATGATGGATCCTGGCACTCGTGTTTGGATGAACTCAAAGGATGGTTCGGTTACCTCAAAGACGGCGTATAATTATTTACGCCCCTAGCGCCCGGCAGATTAGATGGGGTTCTTGGATTTGGTCAAAGATATCCCGAAACGGAGATCGATGGTGGCATAGAGGGCTATACACAACCGATTGGCGATCCCTGGATTCTTTACGAGCTAGGGAAAGTTTTGCGGCCCTTCGGTTTGTGTTCTTTGCGGGAATTTGGGGAATCGGTTGATCACTTATTTGTTTCTTGTGCTTCGCCCAGGGCATATATGGCGTTGGATCTTCCAAGCCTTTCACGTGCACCCTTCCGGACTTACGGTTTCAATGAAGCTGGGTACGGCTTATGTCTCTTCATTTTAGTGACCGTGTCGCTTTCCTTTGGCGTGTGGCAATATTATCCCCGCATCGGCTTATTTGGCACATCCGTAATGAGCTGATTTTCCACAACAAAATCGGACTCCGGAGGCGGCACTCATATACCTACGGTACTCATTGTTGAATCATCATCTTTGACCAGGGATGCATGAATAATGATCAGCAGGATCACTTCATCCTACATGATTTAAGAGTTCCGGAAGGGCTAGGCGTGCTCAAGATTGTGGAGGTCGATGGCAAACACCCTCCCGGGTTGGATCAAGGTTAACACGGATGGCGGCGCTTGGGGCAGGGTAATCTAACGACCTCCGGTGTCTTCCGGAATTGTAGAGGATTCTTTCGCGGATGCTTTGTCCATCACTATGGTTCGAGTTACGCATTTGAAGTCGAATCAAGTTTGCGCAATGTGGGCGATTCATTACACATTTGTAAAAGGATGGATGCAACTTTGGCTGGAATCGGATTCGATGTATGTGGTGAACCTGCTGAAGAAGAGAACGATGGAGTTCCCATGGCGCCATCTTAGCTATTGGTGCCAAACCTTGCATTTGCTCAGTGGCATTGATCTTGTAGTCTCTCATATCTTTCGCGAAGGCAATCGGGTGGCGTGACATCTTGAGCAAGAAGACGGAGAGTGGCGCCTGGTGGGGCGTCCCGCCCACAGACCTTCTTCACTACCTCACTGATGATTATGTTGGCCAATCCACCTATAGGTTTGTTACTTAATGCGCCACCACTTCAGGTTTCTTTTTTAGGCGCCTTTTTTTCCTGGGGGGTACTCTTTTTCCTTCAAGGGTTTTCCCACAAGGGTGGGTTTTACCTTGGGACGGTTTTAACGAGGCCCCAACCATTGACCATTTGGTCGGCTTGTGACCACTTCGTTTTGGTTGTTGACATTATTTCGGACTTTCATTTGGTTACGATGCTGTGATCAGGATTACTCTTTTTTCATTTTATATATATATATATATATATATATATATATATATATTCGCATTTATTCAAAAACCATGGTTACGTCAGAATTGTTTCATGGTTTGACATCTAATTATACTCCTCATCATAAACATAAAATGGAGACTTGTATGTTGCACCCTTCAGCCCAGCCCTTGGGGTTTGCGTCATCTTCTAGGGTTTCTGTAGAGGTTCCGGTTCAGCCCGGAGTTACGGCTTCCAACAACAATGGTGAATCATCGTTTATGAATTCTCAACAATGATACGGTGGCAACCTTCCTTCTAACTTCATCCCTCATAAGAAACAGCCCGCTCAAACCTATGTGGATCGCACGAAAATCTTTGACAGGTTTGGTTCCCTAGAATTTTACCTCCCTGCCACGTCCTTGGATATCTCACATGGTGGACGCAACATTGTTCATGGTGATTATGGTGTGCGGGGGGTGGCTCCCTTTTCCCCTATGGTGTCTATTGACCATGGGGGGTTGTGCCCCCTACTTTGGTCTTCTAGGGGGACGGCTTCCACTCCTTCTATTATAGCCGCCCCCTCCCAGGGGGTGATGATCCCTGGGCCCCTCCCTCTGGCATCCTTCAGCACGTGGTCCTCAATCATGATTGCAACAATTCTTCAAGAACCTCTGAAGCCAATAATTTAGTTCCACTTCCTCTGACACGTGATTATACCACTGGTTCCCCCATTGTTGGATCATGTATCCGAAGTTGGTGCTGGGGATTCTCAGTTTTTGGCCACTAGGTCCGATTTCAACCCAAATTTGGCAAACTCTTATGCTTTTTCTTTGATTGGTCGGGTTACCCATACCCTTAGGCAGTCTTAGCCACTCCAAGGTTAAGAAAGCATGACACCACCATGAGATTTCATGCACCATAGCCTAAGCGGCACACCTTGCTTGGACGGCTTTCTGGCAGAACCTCATAGGAAGGTCATTCATTCAAAACTTCAAAGAATTCTTACCGCCATATGGATTGAGGGGACCGTGCCTAATAATATTATGCCAGGTACTTCAATCATGTTTTTGATGTACAGGATCCTCAAAGAGGCAAGTACAGAGCATACTTCATGAAGAAGATCGAAGAATTTGAAAGATAATTGCAGATTAGCTAAGAGGCTTTTGAAGAGACATAAAACAGATTTAGAAACTCATGTTTTGTAAAAGGGAGATTTTATTCTAATTTCCGTCTGAGTTTTCCATACAACTGAAGAGGTCCTTATATAGGCCTCATGCACAAAACATGGAAGTGACATGTGCCCCTATTACAAGACACATCTGCTAGATACGTGTTACCATCTTAGACCTTCTTCATGAGAATTTGACATGTGTGCACTAACATGACACCTATCACGTGCACATGTCACCTGCATAGACACCTTAAACAGAAAGCTGACACGTGTCCACTAAAAGGACACCTATCACGTGCACATGTCACCTGCATAGACACCTTAAACAGAAAGCTGACACGTGTCCACTAAAAGGACACTTATAACAACAAGCTGACATGTGTCTCATAAAAGGACACTTACAACACCAAGCTGACACATGTCCCTTAAAATGACACTTACAACAACAAACTAACACATGTTACATTACAAGGATAAGAAACTGACATGTGTCCAACAAAAGGACACTTACAACCAGAAACTGACATGTGTCCGCTAGAAGGACACTTATTATTACAAACTGACACGTGTCCATTATAAGGACACCTATACAGTGCTGACATCATTCTTTCGTCATGGACTGTTGTGGTAGTCGTAGTATTCCTTTGACCAAGGTTCATCCCAAAATAATCCAAAGCCGTCCCAATCTATGTCTTCATCTTCAACAAGCCATGGGTCTTGGGAATCTGGCTCGAACATTTGAGTATCTGTGTCGCCTTCTTGGTTATCTTCTGGTTGGTGACTTGACTCGGGTTCATCAACACATGGACTTATCACGAGTGATGTATATACGGCTCCGGCCAGGTGGGTTTGGTGGAATCTTGTTAAGAACCAGGAGATGCATGCATAGTTCATTAACCTCCTGTTGTTGGCTGGTGATTGATCCAGAGAAAACCTTCCATTTAAAATGTAAAGATGTAGGTATAAATTGATACCCTTTTCCCATTGTAAAATACCGTTGGAGTACCATGACAATGTATAAATCTGGGACATCTTTGTTTTGATCCACTTTTGCTTGTAACATTTCCTTCCAATTTTGAATCTTGTCATACCATTCAAGAAAAGTCCAGAGATTGGATGACTGGTTGACTGGATTTTGGAGGAATGATAAAGTACTTCAAACAGGCATTTCCACTGAATGATAGTAAAAGGTGCAAAGACACCACAAATACCATAGACCATGTTTTGGAATAGGAGTAGTATGGAAATGGTAAGGATCCCATCAAAAGGTTTATCTGGATAAAAACACACCCTCTCGAAAGGGATATTAACTTGAACAACAAACTTGGCTAAGTGATAAAACATGAAATGTTTTGCATAGTTTTGTAAATCACTTAGGTCTTTGAAAGGTGTTTTTGTGGGGGGAAATTGGCCTTCAGGATATGCCATTAATATAACTGGGAAAATACCTTTCGAGGATACTAGCTGTAATGGTTGTGATCTGGACAGATAATCTGGAATAAGATTGCGATTTCCTTTGATATGTTGAACTGTGAACTGATACCTGGAAAGCCAATCTTTAAGTAGCAGCAATTGTTTCTCTAGAACACCCTTGTTCTTGAGCTTCATAATTGCTGGAAATGATGTATTGTCCATCTGAATTATGAAATGGTGACCAATAAGATGAAATTCAAACTTCTTGATCCCATTCTTCACAGCAAGGGTTTCCTTGTAGACATCATGGTAATGCTTCTCAGAATCTTTGAACTGACCACTTGAATGTCCACAATAAAAGATTTTCCCATCTTCTTTTTCAAGAAAAATGGCTGCCCAATATTCATCACTAGCATCAGTCTGGAGAATCATTTGTCCTGTACTTGGAATTTTCAATGGCGGAGGATTCTGGCATACTTGCTTGAGTTGTTGAACTGCCCTGGTCTGGGATGATCCCCATAGTGGAGCATTCTTCTTAAGCATCTTTGAAAGCTGGCTAGTGAATCTGGAGCAATCCGAAATGAAGTCTCTGATATAATTAACAATTCCAAGGAATTGTTGAATCCCTTTGATTGATAAGTTTTCATCCGGAAACTTTGGCAATAACTGAGCAATGTGTTGGCCTGGCTGATACTTTCCATCGATTATTTTCATTCCCAAAACTCAATCTTTGTTTGACCGATAGAGCTTTTCTTTTCAGATAACATAATACCATGTGATTGAACAATATCCAAGAACTGGTGTAGCAAAGTCTCATGCTCTTGTTTGTTTGATGAGAACAGTAAGATGTCATCAATGTAGATTAGGGTGGTATGTATTTTTTAATAAATGCGAAATATATATAAAAATGAAAAAGGTTATTCCGATCACGGTCGATCAGGTAGATTAGGGTGGTATGTATGATAGGTTTGAAAATTTGGGTCATTGCTTTTTGGAATATGGAAGGTGCAACCTTTAAACCAAATGGCATGACTGTCCATTGGTATTGGGTTGTAGGAAGGCAAAAAGCAGTTTTATATCTATCCTCTGGGATGATTCCCAATTGCGAAAACCCTGACTTCAAATCAAACTTTGAAAAGATTTGGGCTTTAGAGAGTTGGGAAAAAAACATTAGGGTTTTCTTTTCCTCGCACTGTTCGACTCTTTTGTTGACGTAGAATGCGGGGAAAGCCCAATTTGATTTTGTGGGCTCAATGAGTCCAAGTGCTAATATAGTTGGTTGCATTCTTGCCTCGCAAGGTTCAGCTCTTCTAGAGTCATTCCTGGATGGGTGGCCATGGTAGCATTCACATCTTCATTCTTTTTGAAAGGGAGCTGAATAAAGAATTTTGGATTCTTCCAAAGTGCTTCTGATAGAGTAAACAACTTCTGGATTGTGGTGTAAGGTTGGAACTGTCTCTTATACTTCAACCCATGAGGTAGAATCTATAGGCTTTTAGCTTGGAAGAACAAATCGAAGCCCATCAAGATATCTTGTCCATGGAGTCTGCTGCCAATAATCTTCATCCATATTGTACAGTCTGGAAGGAGTTGAATTCCAACTGGCTTCTTTGTAATAAGTAAGGTATGAAACGTCTGTCCATCAGCTGCATAGAAGTATTCGTGATGACTTTGCCAAGCATCTTTAGGTAGTATGTCAGGATTCATCATCGACTTTCTGGCTCATGTATCAAATACACCAATAGCCTTGATTTGGTCTATCATACTTGGATGGTAGAATTTTTACTTCAATATTTGGATACGACATTCCTTCTTGGATCAAGGAACTAGTCTTGAGTGATTATTGTGACTTGATCATAAAGACTGGGAGCTCGGAGGATGAATCTTCTTCTTCCTCTTCTTCTGGACCTTGGTCATCAGTGGAATATTGTATGGCAAATGATGTGTCTTCATCCTACTCGTCTTGTTCAGAAAATAAAGATTCAATATCAGCATCATCTATGTTGGCATAATTGAGCTGGAATGCTTGTGATGCCAAATTCGCTGCTTTATCTTTCTTGTTAGGCAATTCATTGCAAAATGCCCTTTTCTTCCACATAGGAAACACTTATTCGTCGACTTCTTTCTGAATGGTTTCCTTCTACGATAGACTTTATTTCTTTTCACCTTCTTCTGGATCTTTCTGATCTTTTTCCGGGAAGACGAAGATGAACAAGTTCATTTCTCCTTTACTTTGCACTTTATCTCCAGATGAGAGTTTTTGCATACATATTTGAGGAGAGTTCTTTTGTCAAGAACATCCTTGATGAAGACATGTTGCTCACACATCTTGTCTAAGGTTACAAACGTCATCTGATGGATTTCGCCTAGACTGATTCTTGAGACTTCCCTCCTAGAAGCTTGAATCATTCTGTGTAACTCAAGCTGGAGTTCTTTAGGTAGAGATGCCAGATATACATGTTTGAGATTTGGATCATTGTATCCATTCAGCATGTAGAACTTTTCAGACATCCTTTTGAAATGTCTATCCAAATCTTTACGCGCCAAGGAACAACATTTCATGGCAAATATTCTTTTTCTGCCAACTTGTTGATAATAGTGATACCTCCAATAAACCCTCACCAAGGCTTTGAAACCATTTGCGTAGGATACCAACAAATCTAGAAGAGAATTCCATAAGGATTGGTTTCAGATTGGCTCCTTATTTTGTTAGCTGGAGGTCTATCCATGCTGCAAAAGAGTGTAATCTCTCTCTCTCTTCTCTTTTGGATTGGAACATCATCGAAAGAAAACCATGGACCATTTGGTGGCTTGGAGGATGAATCAAGGACGCCTTCTCGCTTCCATACGGTTCCATATCTTCGCAAAACTTTCGCATTAATGGTTAAGTATCTGGCCGGCTTGTTTCTGGAGTATCTCCGGCCATAAGTATATCAGATAGGTAAGCAACATCTGTTTCGGACTCAGCATCATAGGATTCTTCTCCAGATAAGGATGATTTAGCATCCTCGAGTCCGATTCTTTTTGATTGGGAAGAGGTGGTTTCTTTAGGGTTCGATTTTTCGACCATTGTAATGGATTATTTCTGGGATAAGAGATGGTCGGCCATGAAGGATTCATTTGGGTTTTTTCTCTTGATTTTGAAGGGGATGGAGGTATCTCATGACTCTTTGGAGGTGGTTGGCTTTTTAGAGCAGAGGGCTTTTTCTTTGGCTTTTTAGGAATATCAGGTGGAATACTTGAAGCCATACCAAAATAAGTAGGATAATTTGGAGGAGATATAGGAGGTGATTCATATTTGGAACTATAACTAGGAAAGAAGGATAAGGACTTACTTTGATGCTCCTATCCCTTTCGATTTGAGAAAGTTCCTTCTTTAGTCTCCGATCTCTGCTTCTTTCTCGCATGAACTCGCTCCAAACTGAGTTTTTGCTCAATAAGGCTCCTCACATCTTTGTCCAACCTGGGTTGATATTATCTTTCGACTTTTCATATATCTCTGTTTGGAGTTGATTCTCTCTGATATTGACCTTGGTTTGGTTAGATTGGTGTGGTGAGAATCGTGAGACCTTAGAGTCTATCGCTGTAGAGACTTGTTTTGGGCACAAGCGTTGGTCGTCGCTAATTTAGCACTTCCTCTCGCTTGAGTAGGACCCTTTATTTGTCCGTCATGTTCCACAGTGGTACTTTGCACGAAGGGCTTGGATGTAATCCTCTGTTGAGTGTCAACCTTCCGTTCTAGAGGTGGAAACTCTGCTTCATATCTGAACATGAAACAAGGTTGGACAACAGGAGAAGTTGGAGGAGAAGGTGTCTTAACTTCTTTCTGACACTCGTACTTTTTCTTTTGAAGGACAACTAACCCTTTTCTGTAACATGGTAAGGGTTGTGGAATTGGATCCGAAGGGTCAGGTTTATCATCTGGCCTGCAACGTGGTCATCTTGTGGTTTTCTTCTTTCTTCTTCTTCTCTGTATGTGCTCTTCTTCATCAGAGTCTGCTCCCTCTCCACAAGAACATTCTGGATCACACAAGGATGGATCAACACCCCATACAAAATGACCAATAACTCTATCACTGTAAATATGGGATTCATCTGGGCAAAAACATGCAATTGGGACGTTTGTAGCTGCATTGACCTCAACTGGATGAACCATGAGCTGGAATTCAGGATTTGAAGGTCTTGAGCTGGATGGTGTTTGGTGGATCGTCTTCACACGTCCATCCTTCAACCTTTGAAATTTAAAGTTGGTTACTTGCATCGTTCGATTTGTTGGTGAAGGGACTCATAGTTGGTCGATTTTGCAAGGACCATCAAAGCATCTTTTATTCCTTGATTCTACGAGATCTAGGTCGTGTTCTTGCAACTTTGTATATAACTTTGTGATGAAGGGTTGATATGATGGAATTTGGGATCCAGTCCGCTCCCGGAAAGTTGAACTTGCACCTTGAAGCGGATGCAAAAGTTGGATCACTCAAGGATACTTTGCAAAGTTGGGGAAGAAAGTGACCACAACACTTCCGACATTGAGTGTAGAGAGGCGTACCAATAATCGCGCATGCTCATATTGGAGAAAATGAGTATCTAGAAGAGCAATTCTTGCTGATCTTTGGAAGACCTTTCCTTCTATGGTAGGAGAGAACAAGTCGTATAGTTCCAAGGTGGAGATGAGTATAACCTTCCAATCTCCATCGTGCGATGAACTCGGGTGGAATGGACAGTGTGATGTACTGCTCTTGTTGAGTTGAAGGAAGACCACAGTGATCCATTCTGGATGATTGGATGTACTCTTTTGGTCGAGTACTCTTGTTGAAGATAATAGATTTGATGTGTTTGGGCCAAGAACCACGATTTCTGTATATATTATATGGACTAACAACTGGGGGAACAGTTTGTTCTATAACAGCGTTGCTTTGAATAGTAGAGTATTCTATGGTATTTTCGATATGGCTAGTAGAAAATCTAAGTAGGGAAAGAGAGGAAGATATACTATGTATTTGGCTAGAAGGGATGTCAAGAGAGCTATTTGAGGACTGGGATTCCATATCAAGGGGAACTCCTCTTCTACTCGCCATCTTAGCTGGATCTAACCATTTCCCCTTGGGTAAGGATTATTTTTGCATCAAATTTGATAATATGCAGGATCGTTCTCGGGCTCAATCTAGGGTATCTTGGTCTCTTAATCTGGGCACTATCAGATTATCTCCGTGGGTGCTGAATTTCAATCCCTACAAAGTCACGACCTCGATTGCCAGCATTTGGGTTCAGATTTTTGAGCTCAGTATCGAATACTGGAGGCCTAACATCATCATTGGTCTTGCTAAGGCCATAGGTACCCCTTTACAGATTGATAAATGGTCGTTAGATGGTTCCTTGGGGCATTTTGTTCGGGTTTTGGTGAAAGTTGATCTTGCTAAACCTCTGCAAGTTTATATTATGCTGGAACGTATGGGTCACTATTCCTTTTTGTCGGTTAGCTATGAAAGACTCCCAGACTTTTGCCCAAACTCTGGTGTCTCGGGACATACTGCAGCTTCTTGTCATCAAATGGGTAAGCCGACTGAGAATAAAGAAGCTCATGGACATCCTAAGGGCATTCTAAGGAGCGCAAAGCTTATCGTCATGTGCACAAATCACAGGATAAAGGAAAAACCGTTGTTAACTCAATGGATGATGCGGTTTCTTTTGGCACTCATGCGTCGGTTTCACTCCTGCTGATTTTGGTGCCTGATGTTCATAGTGTTCTAGCTTCCTCAACTATGCTTTTGGGTAATTTGTTTGCTGCCTTAGCTGAAGATGATGATCTGGTCAATGATTCGCAAGCTTCGGATGTTCAGCCGCCTGAGGATTCACGATCTTTGCCTCGGCTTCTATGCCACCTCACTCGGGATACAAAATCAATCTCATGTTATCCAATACCCATTGGAAAAGCCTATCAGACTGCTCAGTAGGGCTATTCGGGACAGTTCCCTAGATTCGGATAGACAATGTTTACAGAAAGACATTGAGCATGGTCCCACGTTTCCTATTCACTAATTTGCTATCACTCGGGATTCGGATGGTGCTAAGAACCTTAACATTGCGACAGCTAAACGATGGGTTGATTATGATGATGAGGAGACTACACACACTAAAGAGACTCGTAAATCTATTGGCAACATGGAGTCTATGAGTTCGCAGCCTACTTCTGATGGTCCTCCCTCCGTGTCACCAACACGGTCCTCAACCTTCGAAGTTAACTCATGAATTGCTTGTTCTGGAACATCAGAGGGATAGGGAATGCTACTTCCGGCAATGTTCTCAAAGCCTTCTGTCAACGCCACAATCCATCCTTGGTCGCCATCTCGGAACCTAAGGTGGAGCTGGATGTTATTCATGATTCTTTTTAGGTCAGTCTGGGTTTACAGTTTGTGGTGCAGAATTTTCGTTCTAATGGAGATCGGATATTTGGATTTTTTGGTGCTCGGATGTGACAATTCTGCAGCATATTTTCATTTCTGATCAGTGTATCATTCTCAAAGCTCAATATGCTAATATCAGTTTTCATTTGGGTTTGTGCATGCCCTTGTAATCATGTGGATCATCGTTATCTCTGGGATAATATCACTGGTTTGGGTATTGATGATTTGGTTTTGATGGGGGACTTTAATGCTATTCTGGGTAATCATGAGAAGAAGGGTCAGGGGATTGCTTCTTTCGCATCCTATCAGGATTTTTGTAATTATATTGATAATGCGAGGTTGACGACTATTCCAACCATGGGCTACTTTTTTACTTGGTGTGCAACGAGGGGTCGACATAATCTCATTAAGACGAGGTTGGATTGCTCTATTGCTACTCCTAACTTTCTCTCCCTTTGGCAGAAGGTGGATAACTATGTACTCCATCGTATTTATTCCGATCACCATCCCCTTTTGCTCTCATGCTCGACTCAGGCTATGCGGGGCCCAGGGCCATTCCATTTTCACCATCCCCTTTTGCTCTAATCCTCTAATTAAGTTGATGTTTAAACTCAAATGGTTGTGTCCAGTGCTTTGTACTTGGAATCGGGAGGTTTTCGGTGATGTCAATCGTGCAGTGGATGATAAGTTGGAGAAAGTTCAGCAAATTCAATTAGATATAGAGACTATTGGCTATAATGACAACCTCAGGGAGCAGGAATTTGATGCTCAACATTCTCTTAATCACGCCTTATTATGCTAATGAATTTCTTCGGGAAAGTCGAGGCGGCTTGGCTTGTTGATGGCGACCATAACACCTCTTTTTTCCATCGTCGATGTCAAATCAAGGCCATTCGGTCTGGTATTCATGGTTTGATGATTGACAGTCATTTTTCTACTGATCTAGTTGCCATTCGCGGACATGTCATCCACTTCTTTAAGGAGTTATTCGCGCCCTGGTTGGCTCCCTGTCAATTTCTCCACTATTGATTAGATTATTACTCCGGTAGTCTCAACTGTTGATAACACTATTCTTCACTCCTTGCCTTCTGAGACTGAGATCAGGGAGGCAGTTTTTGATCTTGGTGTTGATAGCTTCCCTGGTCCTGATGGTTTCAATGGGGTGTTCTATCATCATTGTTGGGATATTATTTCCACTGATGTCATTGATGCAGTTCGCCACTTCTTTGTGTCCGGTTCATTGCCAGTTGGATTCAATTCCAGCTTTATGGTCCTTATCCCTAAATGCAAGGATACAATTATTATTGACAACTTCAGGCCGATTGTCATGAGTAATTTCATATTTAAGACCATTATGAAGATACTGGCTACTCGATTTGGGAAGATCATTAGCAGTGTTCTTTCCCCCACTCAGTTTATTCACAATTTATCGCTTCGGTCTCAGAAGGCTTCAATATTTTGCAGAATAGGGCTGATAAGAACATGATGTTAAAGATTGACATTCGTAAGGCCTTTGATACTTTGAGCTGAGACTTTTTGCTTTATGTCTTGAGCAGGTTTGGATTTTATGATAAGTTTATTGGCTGTATTTTTAACTCTGCTCGTATCTCAGTCTTGATGAGTGGTTCGCCTGTGGGTTACTTCTCTTGTTCTCGTGGAGTTAGACAGGAGGATCCTCTATATCCGCTTCTTTTTTGTGTTGCCGAGTAAGTGTTGGGCAGAATTTTCACTGATTTGGTGCCATCTCATCACCTCATGCCATTTGTTGCTCCGCGTAACATTCAATTTCCTTATACGATGTTGTATGCTGATGATATCGTCATTTCTGTCATGCGGCTAATATCGCAATGCCCGTCATGTTTGATAGACTCTTCGATTCTATGCTTCTATTTCAGACCAAGTTTTCAATCCAAACAAATCTAAGGCATTTTTGGGGGCTTCAATTTCTACACATTAGAAATTGGGTCCAAGCCATTATTGGGATTCAGGTGGGCGATTTTCCTACAACTTACCTTGGTGTTCCTATATATAAAGGGGCACCTAAGCGAGAGGGTATTACAAGTCGCTTTTGACAAGATTCTTCTTAAGTTCAAACGATTGATGGGATCTTCCTTTCGCTTCTTTGCCGGGAGAAGTCCTGCATTTGGTGAACTCGTGATCACAAGTTCACTAGTGCATACTATGCTTGTTTATAAATGGCCGATTGCTATGCTCAAGAAGCTTGAGGAGACTATGCGTAACTTTATCGGACCGTGACATCAATCGAAAGGTAATCATGTGGTCAATGGGCTCGTTGTTGTACTCCTTGGAAAGAAGGGGGCCTTGGGGTTTGTTCTATTATCATGGCTAATCAAGCTTACCTCATGAAATGGGCTGGAAGATTGTCACCTCTGATTCCATTGTGCACACTACCCTTCGCAATCATTACCTTTTGGCGAATGGGGCCATTCGTCACACGTTCTTACCTTCATCGATCTGGGCTGGTCTTCGACCTCTGGTTCTGAGTTGCTTAATGGAGTCTCGTTGGGTCCCAGGGCCACAGTCTCTCATTGGTTTTTCTAGATGCTCAACCTCTATAAGGACATTTTGGGCCAGGTTTTCAATCCTAACAAATCCAAAGTTTATTTTGGTAGACGGGTTTCTAATTATGTGCACGGGCGTATTCAAACGATCACTGGGATTCACATTGACACTTTCCCTAAAGTTTATTTGGGCGCCCCCATCTTCAAGGGTGCGCCCAAGGTGGCGGATCTACAACCAGTTTTCGACAAAATTATTCTCAAGTTCAGGAGGTGGAAAGGGACTACTTTGTCTATCGCTGGCCGTGTTTGTTTGGTAAATTCGGTGATCACCAGCTCCTTTGTGCATACGATGATGATGTACAAATGGCCCAGAACTTTATTGCGTCAAATGGAAAAGGCCATGCGTAATTTCATCTGGTTTGGGAATGTGAACTCTAAGGGATCCGTTGTGGTTAATTGGAGGAGCTGTTGCACGCCCCGGGCAGAGGGGGGTCTGGGTTGGAAGATTATGACTTCAAACTCTTTGGTTTTTGACATCCTCTGAAAGCGCTTCTGGCCAATGATGGTTCTCCACGCCGGTCATACATCCCCTCTTCCATCTGGAGAGGGATTCGGCCTGGGATATCAGATTTTTTGGACGACTGCCGTTGGGTCCCCGGATACAACTCCGGCATCCTATTCTGGCTAGATAACTGGCTGGGCTACTCCATTGCTGATAGGATTGGGATACCGCAGGAGTACAGGTACTTATTCAGACATCGCATCTCCGACTACTTCTATGATGGGACCTGGCACTTCACACTTTCGTTCGTTGAGGTTTATTTGGATATGGTCTGAGATATTGTTAGAGTCCCCATCGCCCCAGCATCGTCAGATGCCCGGGCCTGGATCTATTCTGATGATGGGAATATTACTTCGAAGGCGGCTTATACGTTTCTGCGTCCTAGTTCACCGGTGGTTCAATGGGGTTCCTGGATTTGGTCCCCTCACATTCCGGAAAGATGCTCAATTGTGGCTTGGCGGGCTATCCATAACCGTCTGGCGGTTTTGGATATATTGTGCATGCAGGGCTCCTTCACGGGCCCCTCGATCTACGGTCTTTGTTGTGTTGACACGGAATCTGTTGACCACTTGTTTGTTTCTTGTGGTTTTGCAGGGGCTCTTTGGCGGTGGATCTTTGATGCTTTTAATGTCAATTACTTCCGGGCATATAGTTTCAACGAACTCCTGGTGCGTTTAATGCATTTTCATTTCAGTGAGCAAGTGGCCTTTCTCTGGAGAGTTGCAGTGTTATCCGGTATTTGGCTCATCTGGGATATCAGAAATGATTTGACGTTCAACGACAAGAACTGGACTCTGGAGGCAGCCATCCTACGCCTTTGTGTTCTAATTCTTGAGTCACCTTCCTTGGACCGAGGTTGCATGCACAATGATCAGCAAGACCTTTTCATTCTTCGTAGACTTCGGGTTCCTGGGCGTCCACGACAAGCTTCGAAGATTGTGCAGGTTACATGGCAGAAGCCTTTGCTGGAATGGATTAAGGTTAACACAGACGGAGCGCGACGGTGTGTGTGGCCGCTTTTACGACCTCGGGGTTTTTCAGAATCGTAGGGGGTTCTTTCGGGGGTGCTTCGTGGAATGCTGTGGTTTGGGTTTCGCTTTTGAGGCTGAACTAGCGGCGGCCATGCAAGCCATTCACTATACTTTTTCGAAGGGGTGGAATCAACTATGGCTGGAGTCAGACTCGGTCTATGTGGTGGAGTTGCTGCGGAAAAGATCGACTGGGGTGCCTTGGTGTCTTTTGAGTAGATGGCGGTTCACCCTCCACCTTCTCTCTAAGACGAATTTCATGGTCTCGCACATCTTTAGGGAAGGCAACCGGGTAGCGGATATTCTCAGCAAGACGTCGCACGAGGACGTGTGGTGGGGGACACCCCCAGCGGCTATTATCCCTTCCCTCACTCAGGATTATGTTGGCCAAGCTAACTATGGGTTTGTTAGTTAATGCGTCTGCTACTTTTGCTCTGTTAATTGGGCGCACTTTCCTATGGGGGGTACTCTTTTTCCTTCGAAGGGTTTTTCCCACAAGGGTGGGTTTTACCTTGGAAGATTTTAACGAGGCCCCAACCATTCAACCATCTGGTCGGCTTGTGACCATTATGTTATCTGCGTTGACGTTGTTTACAGGCTTTACTTTGGCTACCTGATCAGCTTGTGATCAGGATGACCCTTTTTAATTATTATATATATTATCGCATTTATTCAAAAAAGTATGCTTTAATTGGTTGTGTTATTCTCGGCAAAGGTAATAAACCTTGGCTCATTACGCCTCTTCACAAAAGGCTTTCTAAATTATGGGGGGTTAAAAATAATTGGAAATTAATACCATTAGGAAAAGGTTATTTTTGTGTTAAATTTTCCAACGCTTATGATCGTTCCCGTGCTCAAGCTCGAGTTACTTGGTCTCTATATCCTGGTTCTATTCGTTTATCCCCTTGGGTTCTAGATTTCAATCCCTACAAGGTAAATACATCGACTGCTTCTGTTTGGGTAAGAATATTTGAATTGAGTATCGAATATTGGGATCCCAGTTACATTACGGGACTAGCTAAGGCAATTGGTACCCTAGTGCAGATCGATGAATGGTCTTTGGATGGTTCTCTTGGACACTTTGTTCATGTTTTGGTAGATGTGGACCTTGCTAAACCTCTACAGGATCATATTATGGTTGAAAGAAAGGGTCATTATTCGTTTGCTTCTATGGGGTATGAAAAACTCCCTTTATTCTATGGAACCTGTGGTATTACGGGACATTCGACTACGTCTTGCCGAATATTCGGAAACAACGCTAATTTGCAAGAGCCACAGGGACGGCCCAATTCTCAACGTGGTCGTTCCTGGGTTCGTCAAGTTTATCGTTTGGCTCATAACTCCTCGGACAAGGGCAAGGCCGTTGATAATGCCTTTTCTGCTTTGGATTCTGAGGACCCTAACATTCACACTTTTGATGATATGCCTCCTCCACTGGCTACCCGTACATCTGTCCCTAAAACTCCGGTTCTTCGAAGTGATCAATCGTTCTCTACCTCTGACATTCATCATAAACCTCTCACGGTGCAATACCCGTTGGAGAAACCCATTCGTCCATCGTATAGGGCAATCTGTGCCATATCTGTTGATGCAAGATAAAGATTACTTTAATCGGTCACACAGGGTAACATGCCAGTTGTTCATCTGTTGGAGGTCCAAGATGATGAAAATGGGGCCAGCAATTTAAAGAGGGCTGCTTAGAAACGTTGGGCTGATTATGTGGATGATGACAATACTTATGGGGTTGACTCCTCTGCGCCCATACACTCCGGATCGCCGCCCCAGATTCTCTCACCCGATCCTTCTCAATGAATTGCATTTTTTGGAACCTTCGGGGGATTGGGAATATTGCTTCTCGCAATAATCTTAAGAAGCTATGTCACCATCACAATCCTTCTTTGGTTGCTATTGTCGAACCTAAAGTGGACTTGCAGACTATTTCTGATTCTTATTGGGCCAGTCTTGGTTTACAGTTTGTGGCTCAGAAGTTTCGGGCTTCGGGGAGGTCGGATATCTGGATCTTCTGTCGTTCGGACATCACGGTTCTTCAGCAGGTTCTTATCTCAGATCAGTGTATTATTCTCAAGGTTCATGCGATTTGCAATCACGTGATTTGTAGACAACTTTGGTCTGATATTTCGCTCTGGGTACTGATGATATTGTTCTTATTTGGGATTTTAATGCTATTCTTGGGAATCATGAGCATATAGGTCAGGGGGTGGCCTCCATGGCTTCTTGCCAAGATTTTCGAGATCTCTTTGATAGTGCGGGGGTGATGGCTATTCCCATGGTTAGTAAATTCTTTACTTGGTGCAGCACGTGCCCTCATCAGACTCTCATTCAAGCTCAGCTTGATCGAGCTATTGCCAGTCCAGGGTTCGTTAGTCTTTGGCAGAGGGCATAAGTTTTTGTTCTTCCTTGTATTTGCTCGGACCATCACCCTCCTTTACTTTCGTGTGCAACCATGGCTCATAAAGGTCCATCTCCGTTTCGTTCAATGTATTTTGACCAAACATTCAGGTTTCCAGTCGATTATTGCTTCTTCATGGGAAGCGAATTGCACAGGCTCTAACCCATTGTTTCGAGTGATGATTAAATTGAAAAGGTTGCGCCCCGTGCTCTGTGCTTGGAATTCAGAGGTTTTTGGGGATGTCAATCGTGGGGTGGATGATAAGTTAGAGAAATTGAGACAGATTCAATAAGACATTGAGACTTTAGGGTATAATATTGTCCGTCGAGACTAGGAGCTTGAAGCCAAAAACTCTCTTAATCAGGCGCTTCTACGCCAGTCTGAATTTCTTCGCCAAAAATCTCGGGCTACTTGGTTGGTTGATGGAGACCGCAACACTTCATTTTGTCACTGTTGTTGTCAGACTAAAGCTGCTCGGGCTGGTATTCACGGTCTGATGATTAATGGTATGCTTTCCATGGACCCATCGGTCATTAGTAGTCACACTATTCAGTTCTTTGAGGAGTTGTTCATGGCGCCTATTGGTCCGATTCCAGATTTTTCTTCATTGATCAAGTTATTAATCTAGTGGTGTTGGATGATCATATTATGGTTGAGCGGGTTGGCCAATGTTCATTTGTGTCGGTTAGCTACGAGAAACTCCCTTAGTTCTACTCTAAGTGCAATATTATGGGACACTCGGCTGCTTCTTGCCGTCTTACTTCAACAAGGACTTCGGCTCCAAAAAGACGACCTTCTTCTACTCAGGGCTGTTCCGGGGCTCCGGATGGACGCCACCCTTCGGTCCAAAGGAACCAGTCCCGAATTCGCAAAGTTTACCATCCGGTGCAGTAGGTTGTTGACAAGGGCAAGGTCGTTGATAACTCAATGGATAATACAGGTTCGATTATGCGGCCTGGTTCCCCATCTTGTGCCATAATCACTTGCCCTAATGGCATTCATCTTGATAACGCTTTTGAGGCTCTTGCCTTGGATGAGGCTCCAGAACAGCATTCCTCGTACTCCCCTCTGGTTCTCCCTACTTGCAACCCAGTTCCCAAGGCCTCAGTCTCTCACACTGGCTCTTTTTCTACAAGTCTACCTCTCACGATACAACACCAGTCGGAAAAGCCTATCTGCACCCTTAGTAGAGCATTCCAGGACAACTCACTTGATACGGCCAAAACCAGGATACTTCAACGTGTCGAGCAAGGGTCATCTCCGGCTATTCATTTTTTGAATAAATGCGAATATATATATAAAAATGAAAAAGAGTAGTCCTGATCACAGGCTGATCAGATAGCCAAAGAAGTAAAGCGTGGGAACAAAGTCAAAGAAACAAACGAAATGGTCACAAGCCGACCAGATGGCTGAATGGTTGGGGCCTCGTTAAAACCTTCCAAGGTAAAACCCACCCTTGTGGGAAAAACCCTTGGAAGGACAAAGAGTACCCCCCATGAGGAAAAATCATCCAAAACAGAGAAAACTAGAAGACCAATCGCTCTAGCTAACAAACCTATAATTGGCTTGGCCAACATAATCCTGTGTGAGGGACGAGATTATGGCCGCTGGGGGCGCCCCCCCACCACGTATCCTCGTGCAAAGTCTTGCTAAGAATATCGGTTGCCCGGTTGCCTTCCCTGAAGATGTGCGAAACTACCAAGTTCATCTGAGAAAGGAGGTGCAGAGTGTATCGCCACATGCTCAAATGTCGCCAAGGAACCTCTGTGGATCTCTTCCGTAGCAATTCCACCACATAAACCGAGTCCGACTCCAACCATAGATGATTCCAGTCCCTTGCTTGCGTAATGGATGGCCCGCATTGCTGCCATCAACTCCACCTCAAAAGCAAAACATCCGTGAAAGAACCCTCTACAATTGCGAAAAACTCCAGAAGCAGTGAGATGCCCGGGCGAGCCATATGCGCTGCCATCAGTGTTCACTTTAATCCATCCCGGCAAGTGTTTCTGCCAATTAACCTAAATGATTTTTGGGGCCTGTATTGGGCGCCCAGGGACCCGTAGCCAACGGAGAATAAGAAGGTCCCTTTGGTCATTATGCATGCAACCTCTGTCCAAGGAACATGACTCAAGAATAAGAACAGAAAGGCGTAGGGTGGCCGTCTCAAGTGTCCAGATCTTGTCATGGAAGGTCAAGTCATTTCTGATTTGCCAGATGAGCCAAATACAGTATAACACCGCAACCCGCCAAAGAAAAGAAACCTGCTAACTGAAATGAAAACTCATTAAACACACCAGGAATTCATTGAAGCTATAAGCCCTAAAGTGATGGATATCAAAAGAGTCGAAAATCCACTTCCATAGGGCCCCTGCAAAAGCACATGAGACGAATAAATGATCAACAAATTCCATGTTAGCACAACAAAAAACACAAACCGAGGGGCCCGTAAAGGAACCCTATGGTCGTAGAACATCCAAAACTGCCACTCGATTGTGAATGGCGCGCCAAGTCACAATCGAATGTCTTTCCGGAATGTGAGGTGACCAAATCCAAGAACCCCATTGAACCACCGGGGAGTGAGGGCGCAAATATGAGTAAGCCGCCTCCGAGGAGACGATCCCATCATCAGAGTGTATCCATGCCCGCGCATCCGACGAATCCGGGGCAATGGCGATTCTAACAATATCTCGAACCATATCCAAGTATGCCTCTATAAACGATAGAGTGAAGTGCCAAGTCTCATCGTAAAAGTAATCCGAGATGCGCTGTTGAAATAAATATATGTACTCCTGCGGGATACCAATCCTATATGCAATGGTGCAGCCCAGCCAATTATCCAGCCAGAATAAAATGCCGGAGTTGCAACTAGGAATCCAGCGGCAGTCCTCCAAGAATCCCGAGATCCCAGGCCTAACCCCCCCATATGGAAGAGGGAATGTACGAACGGCGTGGAAAACCCTCAGAAGTAAAAAAAGCGCTTTTCTGAGGGTGCTGTAAACCAAAGAGTTGAAGTCATAATCTTCCAACCCATCTTCATAAGAAAGGCATTGTTGGCAACAACGATGGAAAGGACGCCCAAGCCTCCTTCCGCCCGTGGCATACAACAGCGTCTCCAGTTAACCACCACTGAACCCTTAGAGTTCACATTCCCAGTCCAGATGAATCCCAAGCCTCATTCCGCCTGTGGCATACAACAGCGTCTCCAGTTAACCACCACTGAACCCTTAGAGTTCACATTCCCAGTCCAGATGAATTTACGCATGGCCTTTTCCATTTGCCGAAGCAATGTTCTAGGCCACTTGTAAACCATCATGGTGTGCACGAAGGAGCTGGTAATCACCGAATTCACCAAACAAATGCGATCAGCAATAGACAACGAGGACCCTTTCCACCTCCTGAATTTAAAGATAATCTTATCGAACACTGGCTGAAGATCCGCCACTTTAGGCGCACCCTTGAAGATTGGGGCGCCTAGATAGACCGTAGGGAAGGCGCCCATATGCATCCCTGTAATCGCCTGGATACGCCCTTGCACATAATTAGAAACCTGGCTGCCAAAATAAATCTTAGATTTATTCGGATTGAAAATCTGCCCCGAAATGTCCGCATACAGATTGAGCACCTGAATAATGGAACGTGCATTGCTCGTGGAGGCCCCACACATAATCACAATATCGTCCGCATACATAATCGACGAAGGGAAGATTACCTGCTTAGGCGCAATAAATGCCTGAAGGTGGTTCCTCCTCACCGCCTCCTCCACTAATCTACTCAGAACGTCTTCTACGATGCAAAAGAGCAGGGGTGATAACGGATCCCCCTGCCTAACCCCTCGAAAACAAGAGAAATAACCCACAGGCGACCCATTTAGAAGGACCAAAATTCTGGAAGACTGAAGGATAATCTCTATCCAGTGAATGAACACTTCGGAGAAACCAAAGCGACGCAACATGTGAATCAGAAATCCCCAATTAACCGTATCAAAAGCCTTGCGAATATCAATTTTTAAGATCATGTTGGTGTCATTCCGCCCCTGCAAAATATTAAACCCTTCCGAAACCAACGCGATTCAATCGTGAATTTGCCTGCCCGGAATACAACCAAACTGAGTCGGAGACAAGTAAGAAAAAATGATGGAGCCCAAACGAGTAGCCAAAATCTTCATGATAATCTTAAAAAGAAATTTACTCATGACGATCGATCGAAAATCCTCCACCGCATTAGCCTCCTTGGTCTTTGGGTTGAGTGCCATGAAACTGGCATTCAGTCCCGCCGGAAAGGAGGCTGTGACAAAGAAATAACGGACGGCCGCCAACACATCAGCTGACACCACGTCCTAGAAATGCTGATAAAATCTCCCACTGAAACCATCCGCCCCGGCACTATCCAAACCCATATCGACATTCGCATCTTTAACTCGAACTCAAAGGAATGGCCGTCAAGAGCGCATTATCGATTGTGGTAACCGTAGGCAAAATCAACTGGTCAACCAAAGTGTAATCCGAGCTGGTATGCCCTATATCTGCGAAAAGATCCGTATAAAATGAAATAATGTGATTTCCAAGGGCCACCGGATTCTTTGTGTATGTACCATCAACCATCAGTCCCTGAATCCCTGAATGCCCATTTGTAATCTGGCAGCGACGATGAAAGAATGATATGTTGCGGTCCCCATCTTTTAACCAAGCGGAGCGAGCCTTCAGCTGAAGAAAATCAGACTGCATGAGCAACGTGCGAGAAAGCTCCCTCTGCGCCTACAATTCCCTTTCCCTGAGTTCCTCCATGAAACCCTCGGATTCAATATCTGCTTGAATCTGCTGGACCCTTTCCATCTCGATGATCCACCTGACGATTAACATCCCCAAATACCCCCTTATTCCATACCTTAATCGTCTGTTGCAACCTTTTGAGCTTCCACATGACACGCTGCAAAGGGTTTTGCGACGTGCACGGGAGCGCCCAAGAGGTAGTGACAATACCCCAGAATGAAGCATGATGAATCCACATGCGCTGGAACCGAAAGGTGACGGGTCCTTGGTAATGGAAGAAGAATAAGAGACCAGAATGGGATGGTGATCTGAACCAATGCGCGGAAGGACTAAACCCTTAACAACTTGCCAAAGAGCGAAAAATTGACCAGTTGCTAGGGCTCGATCCATTTAGCTGAAGAAGAGCTAAAGGCCTACGGGGAGCACCAAGTAAACAAATTCCCGAAGTCGGCACAAAGAAATAACCCTACATCCTTCAAGAAATCCCTCAAGTCTTTACAAGAAGCCTGGGATAAAGTACCCATGCGAACGCTCATGATGTTCCAAAACAGCATTGAGATCCCCAATCAACAGCAGATTAGTAAGACCCAAATTCCTCAGCTCCAACCAAAGGGCACGACGAGCAACATGATCACACAAACCATGAGCAAAACCAACATGGAAAACCATCGAACCAAATTGAATTTGCAAAATAATACACTGAGAAGAAGACCAAACCTGATTATGGACGGAAATGCTCGCATCGCATAGGACCCAAATATCTGGGCGACCGTTCACCCGGAAGCTTTGAGCAGCGAAACTGAGCCCCAAGCTACTCCAGTAAGAATCCGAAATGGATGAAATGTCCACCTTAGGCTCGGAAATGGCTAAAATGGAAGGTTTATGTTTGTGACATAAAGCCTTAAGAACATTACGAGATGCAATGTTCCCAATCCCTCGGATATTCCAGAAGATGGAATTCATTAAGAAGGCGGTGGAGGTGGCGCCCATGTTGATCGCACGGTAAAAACAGGCGTGTGGTGTGTTGTGGAGTCTGACGATTGAGAATTACCAACTTCTTCTGCATAATCTACCCATCTCTTGGATGATGCAATGTTCATTTCCCGTGGCTCTGTATGCTCCTGTTCGATAGTTATGTCGTGGGTCAGCGGGGACGGACCCGACGCCACACTCTGGAGAATTTTAGATTTCGCCGAGTCCAAGGAGCTGTCCCGGAAGGCACGGCTGAGAGCTCGAATTGGCTTTCCCTAAGGATACCGAACCGTAATAGGCATAATGGTGGAAACCGTGCCAGTGTTTGAAGTAGTGGCCTTGGGAGAAGACTCCCTAGCTAGATAATCGGGATGGAAATCTGTGGGATGCGGATCCTGGGGTATATCCCAAGCGCCTCAAATGTGTTGCCAAGGGGTATATCCGTAGGGCAAGTGATAATTGCGCGGGGGGGAGATCCAGCGCACGCAGTCGAGGCCGTATTTCCCGTTGAGTCATCAACGGCCTTGCCCTTGTCCTGCTGCATAGGACGATAAATTTTGCGAACCCATGAACGTCCCCACTCGTTTGAGTTCGACGCCCTGGCCGCGCCCCCGCACGCCCTCGATCCGGAGAAACTTGCCTTTCCATAGTAGGTTTTCTCTGCTGAATGAAACGGCAAGATCTTTGTCGAGTGTCCCGTAATACCACACTTTGAAGCAATTCCGGCAATTTTTCATACGTAACTGACATGAATGAGCACCGACCCACCCGTTCCACCATAATGTGATCCTCCAAGGGCTTAGACAAATCAATATCCACCAAGACCTAGATGAAATGACCTAGGGAACCGTCCAACGATCGATGGTCTATTTGTATCCGGTTCCCAATCGCACTGACTATTCCCAAGATGGTATTAGGATCCCAGTATTCCAAACCAAGCTCGTAGATTCGAACCCAAACACTTGCTATTGACGTGTGCACTTTGTAGGGATTGAAATCCGGGACCCATAGAGAGATACGAATAGTACCCCGATTGAGCGCCCAGTTAATACGAGCATGAGCTCGAGCATGATCCTGCGCATTAGAAAACTTAACACAAAAAAATCCCTTACCCAAGGGGATTAGTTTCCAGTTAGTGTTAATACCCCATAATTCAGATAGGCGTTTATGCAAAAGCATTGTCGCCCATGGTTTGTTTCCTTTTCCCAATATAACCCTACCAATTAACGAATACGAGAATTCAGCGAGACGTTGTTGATACACTTTTTCATCAATAGTGACTGAGTAATAATTACTTGGTGCTCTCCCCGAAGGCCTTTATCCTTACTTCAGGCTAAGTTGGACAGAGCCCTGGCTACTTGTCCTTTTTTCGCACTTTGGAAGGATGTCAAGGGCTTAGTTCTTCCTCGCATTGGATCAGACCACCACCCCATTTTGGTTTCTTGTTCTTCGGCCACTACCAGGGGTCCGGTTCCGTTTCATTTTCAGCGTATGTGGGTTCATCACGATTCATTCCGGGATTTGGTTACAACCTCTTGGGGCGCTCCATGTGACACGCACAACCCTTTACTGCGGGTCATGAGGAAGCTCAAGCGGTTGCGATATGTTATTAAAGATTGGAACAGGGATGTGTTTGGGGATGCTAATCGCAGCGTGGACAGCCAGATGGAGCATCTTCGTCAGATTCAGGCAGATATTGAGGCTTTGGGCTATACCAATTCTCTCCGGGATAGCAAGCTGGACGCCCAGTTGAAGCTTTCGCAGACGTTGCAGTCACAGTCTGAATTCCTTAAGCAAAAGCCCGCACTGCCTGGTTTAAGGATGGGGATCGTAACACAACATTTTTTCATCGGCGTAGCCAGATTCGAATGGGCTGCGCGGGGATTCAGGGGCTTATGGTGGCAGGTAATTTCAATGATGATGCTACGGTCCTTGGGAATCATATTATTTCATTTTATGAGGAGCTCTTTGCGGAAAACGGGAGCTCTACTACGGATTTCTCGCTAGTCGACCAGGTGCTCACTACAATGGTTGGGGCGCGGGATAATGCCAGCCTAACAGCCATTCCCTCGGATTCTAAGGTGCAGACTGTGGTGTTTGATATGGATTCAGACAATTCTCCGGGGCCTGACGGGTTCAATGGGATTTTTTACCGCCATTTCTGGGATGTCATCTTTGCTGAGGTAACAGACATTGTTCACTCCTTCTTTTGTAATTCGTCACTACCTCTGGGATTGAATGTCAGTTTCATGGCGCTCATCCCTAAGACTAAGGATGCCAATGTCATTGAAAACTTCCGCCCGATTGTCATGAGCAACTTCCTTTTCAAGATTATCACAAAGATATTGGCTACACGCTTGGGTTCGATTATTGCTGGTTATTTTTCTCCGACTCAGTTTGGTTTTATCCTGGGTAGACAAATTCATGAGTGTATTGCCATGGTATCTGAAGGGTTCAATGTCTTACAGGGACGCACATATTCGAATATGATACTGAAAATAGATATTCGCAAGGCATTCGACACACTAAGGTGGGATTTTTTACTACATGTCTTGCGCCATTTCGGTTTCTCCAAGACGTTCGTGCGTTGGGTGGAGGTGGTTCTTCGGTCGTTCAGAATATCAGTGATGTTGAATGGGACGCCGGTTGGTTATTTTCCCTATTCTAGAGGAGTCAGACAAGGGGATCCTTTATCACCCCTATTGTTTTGTATTGCGGAGGAGGTCCTGGGGCGATTTATGGCAGCTGCGATGGATCAGTCCCGGTTATCTGCCTTCACAGCGCCAAGGAGTATTGTCTTTCCATTATCCATTTTATATGCGAACGACATTGTTATCATATGTGGGGCGTCTTCATCTAATGCCCGGGTCTTGCTTTAGATTCTTACCCATTATGCAGACATCTCGGGTCAAGTGTTTAGTCCACAGAAATCCAAGGTCTATTTTGGGGCGAAGGTTTCGCATTATGTCCGTGGGAGGGTGCAACACATTATGGGGATTCATCTAGGGGCGTTCCCCACCATCTACTTGGGCGCTCCAATCTTCAAGGGAGCTCCAAAAGTCGCGGATTTACAGCCTATCTTTGACAAGATAATCCTTAAGTTTCGACGATGGAAAGGCTCGTTTCAATCCCTTGCTGGTAGGGTTTGCCTTGTTAACTCGGTGATAACTAGTTCTTTCATGCACACCATGATGATTTATAAATGGCCTGCCACGCTGCTAAATCAAATAGAACAAGCCATGCGTAATTTCATTTGGACGGGGGACGTGAATTCTAAAGGAAAGGTAGTGGTCAATTGGAGTACATGTTGCACGCCTAGGGCAGAGGGAGGATTGGGCGTGCGATCGATCATGGCTGCTAATAAGGCTTTCTTAATGAAATTGGGCTGGAAGGTGCTGAACTCGGAATCGGTGGTTTTCAGGACCCTCAGACAACGGTACTTCACTAGAAATGGGGATATCCCTAGGTCCTTTTTCCCTCTTCTATTTGGCCTGGGATTAGACCCTGTATTTCTGATTGCTTGGATGGTGCTCGTTGGATCCCAGGCGCCAATTCCGAGGTATTATTTTTGATTGATAATTGGTTGGGATACTCCATTCTTTGTAATTGGAATTCCAGAGGATTATAGATATTTATTCCAGCAGCGTATCTCTGATTATTTTTATGATGGATCCTGGCACTTCACCCTCCTCTTTGTGGAGGCTTATTTGGAGCTGGTTCGAGCTATTGTGCGCGTCCCAATTGCGCCTACATCACGGGATACTCGTGTTTGGATGAACTCGAGAGGATGGTTCGGTTACCTCGAAGATGGCTTATAATTATTTACGCCCTCGGCGCCTGTGATTAGATGGGGTTCTTGGATTTGGTCAGCAAAGATATCCCGGAGCGGAGATCGGTGGTGGCATGGAGGGTTATACACAACCGATTGGCAGTCCAGGATTCTTTACGAGCTAGGGGAAGTTTTACTGGCCCTTCGGTTTGTGTTCTTTGCATGGAATCGTGGGAATCGGTTGATCACTTATTTGTTTCTTGTTCTTTTGCATGGCATATATGGCGTTGGATCTTCCAAGCCTTTCACGCACCCTCCGCACTTACGAGTTTCAATGAACTGCGGGCAGTGCGGCTTATGTCTCTTCATTTTAGCGACCAGGTCGCTTTCCTTTGGCGTGTGGCAATTTTATCCGCATCGGCTTATTTGGCACATCCGTAATGAGCTGATTTTTCGACAACAAAGTCGGACTCTAGAGGCGCCACTCATTCACCTACAGTACTCATTGTTGAATCAAGCACCTTTGGACCGGGATGCATGAATAACGATCGCAGGACCTCTTTATCTGCGTGGTTTAAGAATTCCCGAAAGGGCTAGGCATGCTCGAAGATTGTGGAGGTCCATGGCAAAAACCCCTCCGGGTTGGATCAAGGTTAACACGGATGGCGGCGCTTCAGGGGCGCGGGCAATCTAATGACCTCGGTGTCTTCCGAATTGTAGAGGATTCTTTCGCAGATGTTTTGTCCATCACCGTGGTTCGGGATACGCATTTGAAGCTAAATTGGTTTGCAATGTGGGCGATTCATTACGCATTTGCAAAAGGCTTGACGCAACTTTAGCTGGAATCGACTTGATGTATGTGGTGAACCTGCTTTGGAGAAGAGAACGATGGAGGTCCCATGGCGCCATCTTAGCCATGGGCACCAAACCTTGCATCTCCACGGTGGCATTGATCTTGTAGTCTCTCATATCTTTCGCGAAGGCAATCGGGTGCGGACATGCCGAGCAAGAAGACGGAGAGTGGCACTGGTGGGGCATCCCGCCACGACTTTCTTCACTACCTCACGATGATTATGTTGGCCAATCCAACTATAGGTTTGTTACTTAATGCGCCACCGCTTCAGGTTTCTTTTTTAGGCGCCTATTTTTTTTCCTCGGGCGGTACTCTTTTTCTTTCCAAGGGTTTTTCCCACAAGGGTGGGTTTTACCTTGGAAGGTTTTAACGAGGCCCCAACCATTCACCATTTGGTCGGCTTGTGACCACTTTGTTTTGGTTGTTGACATTACTCTTTTTTCATTTTTATATATATATTCACACTTATTCAAAAAAAAAACCGGTTTAGGGATAGGATTGGATTTACTTAAACCGTATGGGAAAATGTTTTGAAATTACCTTGCGCTGCGTATTTGAATCCATGTCGTGATGGGTACCGAAAAAAGTTTAGCAAAAGAGTGGCCAAAATTGGATTGAGCATAATTATCATGAGCCGAATGTCGAGGTTTCGATACTTGGTGAGGACCCATGATGGCGAGCTTCAAGCATGTTGAGAAGTATCTGTGGGAGGGCGTCTGTTGTTTGGCGCCGAGGATGGTTGGGATTGGCCTGGGGGACATCACCCCTAGGAGGGGGCTTCCCTTGGATCGGTGGTCGTCGCTGCCCCTCATTAGCTCCCAAGGGAGGGCCGGCCCCCCATGGCCGTAAGAATCCATGGGGTAATGCCCCAAGATGTGCAGCGGCAACATGATGCGTGGTGGCGTTGTGTGCGTGGGGACCACGCGCGACGAGGTCATATTGTGGGTGGGGACGATCTGCGACGTGGGCTGGTCAATAAGGGCGCAAGTGAGGCACTGTGCGGACGGAGACCGAGGAGCAGGTTGAGATGACGAAGGCTGGGGCGTGAGTCTTCGAGGACAAGTAAATCTCTTGCGGAACCATTTCACAGATGCGTGGGGATCGTGCTGTGAGCGACGGACGAAGGTACAAAAGAGGATGGAATCCCATAGGATGAATACCCTGCAAGCATTGCCGCGGAGGTGCCGGACGTTGCTCTTGTTGTGTGTTGCTACGAGTCCTTGCGCGCATATGCGCAGCGTTCATGTGATCCGAGACGGGCATAGAAGGGGACCGATTACGTGCATGAGAGGCCGTGTAATTAGACATGAAACCATAAAATTCGACGGAAGCCAAGGTGGCTGCCGTGGCGCGATTGGAGGCATAAAGGAGGTAGGCCGATAGGAAATCGGGAGAGAGAATCTATTCTAGAGAGAGAATTTTTCCGTAATTTTTGTAAAAATCTTGGTAAGTTTCCTAATATCCCTCTCTTTTGTTTTCTCCGGCTATTCATGACCTCACCATTATTTCGGATCCTTCAAGACCCATTGAGCTTGATTTTGCGGTTTCAAAACAATGGGCGGATTATGCGACGAGGTTTCTAATGCTCAAACAATCGATTCGAGACACATTCTACTTCGACTATACCGTGCATTCAACACGGGCGGCTCCACCCTCCACCGTCTCAATGAATTGCATCTTCCGGAATATCCGGGAATAGGGAATGTTGCTTCTCTTAATGTTCTTAAGGCTCTATCTCAAAGGCACAAACCGTTGATTCGGCTATTTTAGAGCCTAAGGTGGACATCACTTTGATTTGACTTCTTATTTGACCGATTTGGGTTTGAATTTTGTGGCTCGAATTTTTGTTCTAATGGTCCGCCAAATATTTGGGTTTTCAGACGGTTTGCCATCTCTGTCTTACAACAGTCCGGATCTCTTCTCGGTGTCTTGTTCTTCGAGGTTGGTTGGGTTCTCTCGGTTTTCCATGTTGGCTTGGTTCATGGTTTATGTAATCATATTGATCATCGCGACTCTGGCTGGATTTGAGAAATTTGGGTCTTGATGATTTATTGCTTATTGGGGATTTTAATGTTGTTTTGGGTCATCATGAGATATCGAGGTAGTGGCACTTTATCCCAGGCTTCTTGTAAGGGCTTTAGGGATTTTTGGAGGACGTTGGTTTGTTTGTGGTGCCGACTATGGGTAATTCTTTTACTTGGTGCACCACCCATACGCCGCTCTCTTCTTCAGGCTAAACTAGATCGCGCACTCGCCATTGGTCGCTTTCTTCTCCTTGTGGCAAGCGGTTAAAGGTTTGGTTCTCCTTGTATTGGCTCGGATCACCATCCTATTTTGATTTGCTGTTTGTCCTCCATCACACGGGGTCGGTTCCGTTTCGCATTCAACGCATGTGGATTTGTCATGATTCGTTTTGGGAACCGGGTCGTCTCTTCCTGGAATCAGCCGTGTCAATCCCTAGCCCGCTCTTACGTATCATGTGGAAACTAAAATGGTTACATCGGCTATTAAGGTTTGGAATAAAGAAGTGTTTGGTGACGTAAATTGTCAAGTGGATAAGCGAGTGAAAAAGTGCGTCGATTCTCGCGAAGATTGAAGCTTTGGGTTTCTCTCTTTGCTGTCGGGATTTAGAATTTGAAGTCCAAAATGATTTATCTAAATTGTTGCTCTTCTTGGAGTCGGAATTCATGAAATGTAGAAGGTGCGCTCTGCCTGGCTTAAGGATGGGGATTGTAATACAACATTTTTTCATCGTTGGTGTAAGATTCAGGAGGGCCATTTGGGGATTCAAGGTTTGATAATTAATGGCATCTTCTCGGATGATCCGATTGCTTTTGGGAATCGAGATAACCTCCTTCTATAAGGAGCTTTTCTCTCGACGTTGGGAGTCCCAATCCGGATTATTCTATGGTGGATCGGGTCATATCTCCGACGGTGGAGGAAGCGCGATAATATCTTTTTGACGGCTATCTGTTAGATTCTCGAGATTAGGGATGCAGTTTTTGAGCTAGGTTTGGATAGTTCCCTGCCCGGATGGATTCAATGGGGTCTTCTTTCACCATTGTTGGGACATCATCTCTCTGAGGTCATTGTCGGGGTCCCTTCATTCTTTACTAGCTCGACCCCCGCCTTTGGGGTTAAACACTAGCTTTATGGCTCTCATTCAAGACTAAGGATGCGAACACTATTAACAATTTTTGCCCTATAGTTATGAGTAACTTCCTCTTTAAGGTTATTACTAAGATTTTGGCTTCTCGGTTGGGAGCAATCATTTCTCCATATTTGTCTCCTACGCAATTTGGTTTTATTCTGGAGACAAATTCATGATCGTATTGCTATGGTTTACGAAGGCTTCAATGTCCTGCATGGTTTGGATGATAATATGATCTTGAAAATTGATATTCGAAAGGCTTTTGATACTTTCGATTGGGGTTTCCGATACATGTTCAGAATCAGTTCGGTTTCTCGGAGACTTTTGTTCATTGGATTGAGGTTATTCTTCGGTCATACAGATTTCGATTTTACTTAATGGATCGCCAATCGGGTACTTTCCTTGTTTTCGTGGGGTTAGGCGGGGTGATCCTTTATCTCCTCTTCTTTTTTTGCATTGCGGAGGAGGTTTCTGAGCAAGCTTATTCAGCGTAGTGACTCATAATCAACTTGGGCCGTTCATTGCACCGAGGAATATTATTTTCCCATCTTCGATTCTCTACGCCGATGATATTGTTATTATGTGTGGGGCCTCTTCGGCTAATGCTCGTACTCTTCTTGATTCTCACTCGGTATCGATATCTCGGGTCGAGTCTTCAATCCAAGTAAGCCAATGGTTTATTTGGCGCACATGTTTCTTCTTATGTGTGCATGCGTATACAAGATATTATGGGTATTCAGTTAGGGGCCTTTCCTACGGTTTATCTTAGAGCTCCAAGCTTTAAGGGGGCTCAAGGCGGCGGATTTGCGGTATGTTTTTGATAAGGTCATCCCGATGTTTCGCAGATGGAAAGGGACGACACTCTCTCTTTCTTTGGTAGAGTCCGCTTGGTCAACCTCGGTGATCACTAGCTCCTTTGTGCATACGATGATGATTTACAAGGGGTGCGATCATTGGTTAAGCAAATGGAGCAAGCCATGCGTAACTTTATTTGGACTAGTGATGTAAACTCCAAGGGTTTGGTGGTGGTCAATTGGGCTCGGTGTTGCATGCCTCGGGCGGAGGGGGTGCAGGCTATTTCGGTCATGAATACGCTTTCGATGAAACCGGGATGGAAGGTTATGACTTCGGATTCGTGATTTTGGGTTCTCCGTGAACCGTTATTGACTTCGGATGGTTCTTTACGTAGATCATTTCTTCCTTTTTCGATATAGGCCGGGATTAGGCCTGTATTGAGGATTTGTTTAGATGAGTCTCGATGGATCATGGGAATCATTCCGAGGGTTTTATTTTGGATTGATAATCTGGTTGAGCTCTTTGCATTCTTGTGTAATTGGTATTCCGCATGAGTACAAATATCTCTTTTGGCAAAGTATTTCTGCGTACTTCTACAAAGAGTCTTGGCATTTCACCTTCTCATTCGTTGAGGCTTATCTAGATCTCATCCGAGACATTGTTCGCATCCCCATCACTCCATATTCAAAGGACACGCGAGTCTGGATGCATTCTCGACAATGGGACTATTACCTCGAAGACGGCATATTCGCATATTCGGCCCCATTCTCCTATGGTCCTTTCGGGTTCTTGGATTTGGTCTCCCCACATTCAGTAACGCCGTTCGGTTGTGGTCTAGTGGGCAATTCACAATCATTTGGCAGTCTTGGATGTTTTACATCCTAGGGGAGTTTTATTGGCCCATCGGCATGTGGTCTTTGTTGTGCATCTGCTTTGAATCTGTTGACCATTTGTTTTCTCTTGTGTCTTTGCGGGGCTCTATGGCATTGGATTTTTGGTGCTTTTGATATTCATTCTTTCACGGCCCATAGTTTTAATGAATTATCGGTTCGATGAAAGCGGAGTTGTTTTTCTATGGTGTGTGGCGTGATCTCCGCATCTGGCTGATTTGGCACATTCGAAATGATTTAGCTTTCAATGATAAAGTCTGGACAAAGTGGAAACGACGATCATCCATCTCACGGGTTCTTATAGTTTAATAGTCTTCTTTAGATAACGACTCTATGGACAATGTTCAGAAAGACCTCCTTATCCTCGGGCGACTTCGTGTTCGGGCGTGCAAGACAAGCTCCCAAGATCGTGCGGGTTAATTGGCAATAAACCCTCCCAAGGTGGATCAAAGTAAAACGGACGGTAGCGCCCTAGGCGCCGGGTAGCCTTACTGACCTATAGGGTCTTCCTGAATCGCAGAGGCTTTTAGGGGCTGCTTTGTGGAACGTTGTGGTGTCTTGGGTATGCGTTTGAGGTTGAGTTTGTGGCGACTATGTGGTCCATTCATTATGCATTAGCTAAGGGCTGGACTCAACTTTGGCTCGAGTCGATTCCATTTATGTGGTGGAACTGCTTCATAAGAGATCCATTGATGTCCCTTGGTGTCACATTAGCAGATGGAGGTACACTCTTCATTTGCTTTCACATATGGATTTGGTGGTTTCGCATATTTATCGAGAAGACAATCTAGTGGCATACCTTCTAAGCAAGAGATCACAATCGGCGACTTGGTGGGGAGTCCCTCCTATGGATATTATTCCTTTTCTCACGGAGGATTATCTTGGTCAATCTAACTATAGATTTGTTAGATAATGCGTCCAGACTTTTTGTTTTTTGTATCTTGGATGTTCTTTTATGGGGGCACTCTTTTTCCCGCTAAGGGTTTTCCCACAAGGGTGGGTTTTACCTTTGGAGGTTTTAACGAGGCCAACCATTCAGCCATCTAGTCGGCTTGTAACCATTCGACTTTTCCGGATGCGTTAGGTTATGGTTTCTTTGGCTACCGAACAACCCGTGTTCGTGGATCACTCTTTTCGTTTTTTAATATATATTTGATTCATTCAAAAAATCCAGTGGTGTTGGATGTGGAGAACAATTGCTTAATCTCTTTGCCGTCGGATTTAGAGATTCGAGTTGCGGTTTTGATCTCGGTCTTGATAGTTCCCTGGGCTCGGATGGCTTCAATGGTTCCTTTTATTAGAGTTGTTGGGATATTATTTCTACAGATGTCATTATTATGGTGCATCATTTCTTCCGGGGTCTAGCGGTCTATTGGACTCAATTCCAGCTTAATGGTTCTCATTCCTAAAAGCAAAGATGCGAATGTTGTGGATAACCGGACCCATTGTCATGAGCAATTTCATCTTCAAAATTATCACAAAGATCCTGGCTACTCGATTCGGCCGCATCGTCAGGCGCATTTTATCTCCTACATAGTTTGGTTTTATTTATGGCCGTCACATTCACGATTGTATTGCTTTGGTCTCGGAGGGTTTCAACATTCTACATAATCGGGGAGACAACAATATGATTCTAAAAATTGATATCTGTAAGGCTTTCGACACTCTCAGTTGGGATTTTCTTTTATATGTGTTGCGCAGATATGGCTTTTCGGAGAAGTTTGTTGCTTGGATTTCGGTGATTTTAAAATCGTCCCATATCTCGATTTTCCTTAATGGATCTCCAGTTGGTTATTTTGCTTGCACGAGAGAGGGGTGCACTAGGGTGATCCCCTTTCACCTCTTTCTTTTGCATTGCCGAAGAAGTCCAGGCAAACTCATCTCTCGATTGGTGGCATCCAATCTTCTCACGCTTTTGTGGCTACGGAATATCATTTTTCCGCCCACCATGCTTTATGCGGATGACATTGTAATTCTCGTGCGGCAACCTCAGCCAATGCACGTCATATTTTTACACTCTTGGTCATTATGCTTCTCTTTAAAGTCGTGTGTTCAACCCGGCCAAATCGAAGGTGATTTTTGGTACTCGGGTTTCGCAAAGTATATTAGAAACCGCGTTCGTGCAATCATGGGTTTGTCGGTTGGATCCTTTCGCCTACTTATCTTGGAGTTCCATCTTCAAGGATGCTCCTAAGCATGGTGTGTTGCAGCGTTTGTTTGATAAGATTATGGTGAAATTTAAACGTTGGAAAGGCTCTTCTTGGCGGGTCGGGTCTGTTTGGTTAACTCAATCATTGCCAGCTCCTTGGTTCACAATATGCTTATCTACAAATGGCCTATCGCAATGCTTAGGCAGTTGGAGAAAGCGATGCGGAATTTTATTTGGTCAGTGATGTTAATCGGAAAGGGATCTGTGGTGGTTAATTGGACGCATTATTGCACTCCTAAGAATGAGGAAGGTCTTGGTGTTCGGTTCCTCATTTCGCAAACCGGCTTTTATTGTGAAAGCGGGCTGGAAAGTCCTTACTTGATTCAGTGGTTTTTGATACTCTCCGTAAACGTCAAGCAATCTGCTAGCGGTTTATCGACGATCTTTCTTGCCTTCTTTAATCAAGGGGGTTGCGACCAGGCTGGGAAGATTGCCGACTAACTCTAGATGGATCCTGGGGGTGCATTCTTTGATTAATTTTGGACCGATAATCGGCTTGGAAAGATCATTGCAGATCGGATTGGTATCCCGCATGAGTTTCGGGCTACCTTTCAAAATCCTATTTCGACATCTTTTTGATAACACATGGCATCTCACTATGTCATTTGTGGAGGCATACTTGGATATTGTTCGGGACATTGTCCATTGTCCGATTACTCCGCATTCATTGGATAAAAGAGTGAGGACTCGTTCTATGGATAGAAAGGTGTCTTCTAAAGCAGCTCTTTATGTCTATCTACGACCGCCCTTTCCCATTGTTAGATGGGGATCTTAGATCTGGTCACCCCACATCCCCGAAAGGCACACGGTTGTAGTCCGGCGGGCTATATACGGATGTCCGGCTATTATGGATGTTCGCCGCCCACAGAGGATTCATTGGTCCTATCGCTTGTAGCCTATGTTACTCTCACTCGGAATTGATTGATCACATTTTTGTTTCTTGTGATTTTGCGGGAGCTCTCGGGATGGGATTCTTTGCATCATTTCTTTGTGACTTTTCGTCACGCCTATAGCTTCAATGAATTTCTGGTTCATTTAGTGGAATTTCATTTCAGTGCGCAAATTGCTTTTCTCTCGGAGGGTGGCGACGTTTCTTACATTTGGCTTTTATGGCACATCAGAAATGACGTTGTTTTTAATGACAAGAAATGGACTACGATGCGGCCGGTTCGATTGATAGCTATGATTATCGATGCGCCCCGTTGACAAAGGGTGCATGCGAATACCAGGAGGATCTACTTTGTCTACACAGTTGAAGGTTCGGCCGCCCTTAAGGCCCCTCGCATTATCCCTGCCTTGGTCTCTTTCTCTTCCTGGCCGGATTAAAGTCAATACGATGGTTGCGCAACCGGGGCCCTGGGCGATCACGGCGGTGGCGATTTACCATACTTATTGGGGTTTTTTTCGTGAGTGCTTCGTGGAGGCGGTGTGGAATGGGCTATGCTTTAGAATCCAAATTAGTTGTAGCTATGAGCGCAATATGTTATACTTTTCATAAGGGCTGGACTAATCTTTGGCCGAATCGACTCTACATATGTTGTCGACCTTTTAAGATCTCGGGTTGGCTCCATACCATGATGTCTTCTTAATCGGTGGCGTTATTCTCTATTTCGATCTCCCGGATGAACTTCGTGGTTTCTCACATCTATCAAGAAGGTAATCGTGTTGCGGATCACCAAAGAAACTTACGTGTGCTTCCACTTGGTGGGACGCTCCTCCGGTGGATATTATTTCTCCGCTCATAGATGACGATTTGTTAGATAGTGTTTTTTATTCTTTTGTTTCGTTGTATGGCTTTTCTTTTCTCATCGGGTACTCTTTTTCCTACTTAGGTTTTTCCCATAAGGGTGGGTTTTACTCTTGGCGGGTTTTTAACGAGACCCCAAACATTGTGCTACCCGGTCGGCTTGTGACCAGGATTGTTTCTCCTTTTTTATTATATTATTGATCTTTATTAAAAAAATTTAGTGATCAAGTGGCTTTTATTTTCGGCGTGTGGCTCCTTTGGCATATTCTAATGACGTTATTTTTAATGACACTAAATGGTCTCCGGATGCGGCTTTGGTTCAACTTCAGGCGATGATTTTGGAATATGTTGTTTAGGACAAGGATCCATGAATAACACTCAAGATGATCTCCTTTGTCTTCACCGTCTCAAGGTTCAGGGTCGTGCTCCCGTGGCTCCCAAAGATCATCCCCGTATTTTGGGCCTACCTCTCCCAGGTTGGATCAAAGTTAATACGGATGGCGCTTCCCGGTTCTTCGGGAGTCACGTGGCAGCCGGGATTTACCGTATGGAAAAGGGCTTTTTCGGAGGTTGCTTTGTAGAACAATGCGGATCGGCATATGCTTTTGAGGCGAGTTAATATAATAGCGGTTATTCATTTGTCTCCTACGCTTTTCACAAAGGGTGGACAAATCTTTCGGTGGAGCCAGGACTTGAATTTTGTGGTGGATCTCTTTCATAATCGCTGATCGCTCCATCCTCGGGCGTCTTCGGGTCACGTCGGAAGTACTCCCTACATCTAATTTCTCAAATGAATTTTGTCATTTCTCACGCCTATCGGGAGGGCAATCGTGTGCGATTATCTCAAGAAATACTCGGAATCCAAATGGTGGGACGCATCTCCGGAGGATATTATATCTTTACTCACCGATGATTATATTGGACGTACACAATATAGATTTGTTAGATAATTCCAGTTCTGTATTTTTATGTAACTTTTGGATTTCTTCTCGCGAGGGTACTCTTTTCCTACTAGAGGTTTTTCCTACAAGGGTGGGTTTTACTCCAAAGAGGTTTTTAACGAGGCCTAAACATTGTGCTACCTGATTGGCTTGTGATCTGGACTTTTCTTTTCTTTTATATTATTTTCGATCTTATTCAAAAAAAAAAAACGAAAGAATCACAAGAACTATAACCACAAGCCATTTACATAGCTTGAAAGAAAGAAATACTATAACCACAAGTTGGCTACATAACTCAAGATATAAAAATAAAAATAAATGACCGAAATAGGAAATCACAACCTAGCTAACCAACACAACGAATATTCCATGCGAGCAACAGTTCCTAAATGTGCATATGATATAAAGGCGATAAATCTTGAACAATAACATCATTAATGAAATCGGCGCCATATTCCACCAAAGATTGCCATGATTATATGCATGCCAAGATAACACATCCGCCACCTCATTAGCCTCTCTAAAAACATGAGAAACTCGAAAATGAAGAGTTTCTAAATGAGTAAACAATTTTTCCCTGGACTACCCAAGGCAATCGAGACGAGCGTCTTGAAAAAATTGATACCACATATTGAGAGTCCGATTCCAACCAAATAATTTGCCATCCTTTATTAATGCCAATCTCGGAGGCTCTAATAGCGGCCATATGCTCAGCAAAAAAGCAAAATCAACTCCTAAAAAGAGAGTGAAACATCCATGCACATGATCGTTATAATCGCGAAAAACATCCGCACGTGCGAGAAACATCCGGCGCACCGAGCACTCCATTCAAGATTCATCTTGATCCAACCCCCAAGGAGGAGGATGCCACTTAACCAACACAACAAAACGCACTCCTTGTGGACGACAGGAGATAACCAAACTGCGAAGAATCATCAAACCGACAATGAGTTGTTCATATGCCAATTACTAGAAAAATGCTTATCTTTAAGCCAAAGCAGTGGTGACGATGGCAAAGCAACAAAGATATTGTACTTGAGAACTAACTTAAGCTTTATACAATGCAGCAAAACCTCGCAAATAGATGTATCTAGATTGACATGCACCGAATGCCGAAATTAAAAAATTCCAAATGGACGTACAAAAGGACAAGTGATAAATCAATGATCCAACTCCTCGCGTGCTTGTAACAAAAGTAGCGCATTGAGGGCCTCCGCTGCTCCCGTGTCACGAAGATGATCCCATAAAGTAAGCTTACCATGAACCAAACGCCAAGTCACGAAAGAACGTTGAGAAGGAATATTTTTATGCCAAATCCAAGTCCCCAAAACTAAAACGAGGAAAATGAAGCTGAAGGTGCCAATAAGCGATTCGTTAAGTGACTTCACCATGAATAATAGGGGCCCAAACTCTGAGCATCATCCCCATTAAAAAACGGAGTACAAAGTATATCTTAGACGATATCCAAACAATGAATAATGAAAAGAGACATGAAATGCCAAACCCCATCTACAAGATAATCCAAAACACGCCGATCAAGAGTATCCCTAAGATAATCCAGAATCCCTAGGTGATCTGCGCAATGCGATACCCAATCAAATTATCCCCCAAACTAATATCCTAGTCCCATTTCCCATAATCCAAGAAGAATCCAAAGCGAAGAGACCACTTCGCTACGATGAAGCTCTAAGGATTGCCCAAGAATCATGTCCTGCAGAAAGCAACCCACCAAAGAGTCCAAAGATAAGACATCCCGAGCCAACCCCATCATAAAAGCAAAAGATTCAAAACATTCAAAGACTAAACCTCTAGACCCCCTTCCTCTTTAGGTGAGCACACCCTACCCCAAGAAATCGTCGGTACACCCTTCTTGGTGATATCCCCTCCAAATAAAATTACAAATAGCCCTCTCCAATGACTTGATCAAAGAGACATGCCATTTATGAATAAGCATGGAATAGACCACACAGAACTCAAAATCACCGAATTAGGCAAAGAAGCCCCGCCAGACATGGGCAATGAGTTACCATTCCAATGACTGAACTTGCTAACAATCTTATCCACAATTGGCTGCAAATGAATCTTCTTAGGAACCCCCACCAAAAGCGAAACACCAAAGTATGTAAAGGGGAGGGAACCTTCCTCATACCAAAATTTCCCAAATCAAATCAACGACTTATCCCGATTCACATATCGACCTGTGCAATCGCTCATAATCACGAAGAATACTAGCAATGACACGCCTTAGCCCGTAAGCCTAGTAAAAATGATCGCATAATCGGCATAAAGAAAATGTGATGGAAATTGAACCTAAGCCACTTTAATAACCGAAAGTTCTGTTATTGAACTTTTCTAGTTATCATCATATTGAGGACCTCCTTGCAATACAAAATAACAATGGGGACATAGGATCACTCCCGACGAGCACCCTAGGTACAACTAAAGAATCTATTAGGAGAACCATTAATGAGGGTAGACAAATGCGCCGACCGCAAGACCAAAGAAATCCAAAGAGCAAAAATTCTCTCGAGAAACCAAAGCACTTGATAGTTTCAAGCGAAAACTCCCATGACAGAGTTTCAAAGGCTTTTCTAACATCAACCTTGATCGCCATGTTCCCCCTAAAGGCTCTTCTCGTCCGGACAATTTACACACTCCATAAGGCATTTGATACTTTGAAATGGGATTTCTTACTTCACGTTTTGTGCCGCTTTGGTTTCTCTCCGAGATCTTTATTCACTGGGTGGATGTTATTCTTCAGTCGTCCAGAATTTCCGTTCTTCTGAATGGGACGCCTGTAGGGTACTGCCCTTGTTTTAGAGGAGTTCGACAAGGTGATCCTTTATCCCCATTCTTTAACATTTTGCATTGCAAAGAGGTACTTAGTAAATTTCTTGAAGTTGCGGTTGAGCATAATCGGCTTGCTCCGTTTGTCGCACCCCAGGACGCATCAACTTTCCATCATCTATCCTGACGCCGATGATATAGTTATTATGTGTGGAGCTTCCTCAGCCAACACCCGTATCCTTCTCAGATTCTCAACCTTTATGCAGATATTTGGGCCAAACATTCAATCCTCGTAAATCCAAAGTTTATTTTGGCACCTGGGTTTCATCTTATATTCGTGGAAGGGTGCGAGACAATCATGGGGATACAGATCCGGGATGTTCACAGTTTATCTAGGCACCCCCAATCTTCAAGGCGGCCCCTAAGGTTGCGGATCTTGCCTGTCTTTGCCAAGATCATCCTCAAATTCAGACAATGGAAAGGTTCGTCTCTTTCTCTTGCTGGTCGAGTTTGCCTAGTTAATTCGGTGATTACTAGCTCGCTTGTCCACACAATGATGATTTACAAATGGCCCCGCACGTTGCTCAAGCAAATGGAAAGGGCAATGCGTAACTTCATTTGGGGAATGTGAATTCAAAGGGTTCAGTGTGATTAGTTGGAACCGGTGTTGTACGCCTCGGGACTGAAGGTGGGTTAGGCGTTCGATCAATTGTTGCGGCTAACATGACTTTCTTGATGGCCGGGCTGGAAGGTCACGAATTCAGACTCGATGATTTTCACTACTCTTAGGCGGCGATTTTGGTCATTGCGGATGGGACGACCCGGAGGTCTTTTATACCTTCTTCTATCCGGGACTCGGGATTAAACCTTTCATTTCGTCTTCTGGAGAATTCGCGTTGGATCCCGGGAGCGAACTCGAGGTATTATTTGTATTGATAATCGGTTGGGCTATTCTATAAGCAGAATTGGTATCCCGAGGAAGAATATAGATATCTATTCGGCATCGCATTTCTATACTACTTTTATGACGGGACATGGCATTTCGCCTTCTCATTTGTGGACTTATTTGGATCTAGTTCGGACTATTGCACGCGTCCCTATTGCTCCTAACTCTAGGGATACACGTGTTTGGTTGAATTCGGAGGATGGTTTGGTTTCTCTAAGGCCGCATATGCTCATGTGCGTCCCAAGTATCCGATGGTCAAATGGGGTTCTTGGATTTGGTCGCAACACATCACTTAATGCTGATCGTGGTGGCATGGCGGGCTATCCACAATCGATTGGCTGATTTTGATTTATTACGAGCCAAGGGAGTTTTTCGGGCGCTCCGGTTTGCGCTCTTTGTTGTCAATTTGCAGAATCGATTGATCATTTATTTTGTCTCATGTGTCTTTCAGGGGCTCGTTGCGTGGATTTTTGAATCATTCAACATGGTCCCATTTGTGCTAACAACTTTAATCAATTCCTGGGTACGGCTAATGAATTTCAATTCAGGGAGCGGGGTTACTTTCCTCCGGCGTGGCTATCCTTTCCTGCATATGGCTCATTTGGCATATCGAGAATGAGATAGTATTTCACAACAAAAAGACAATAGACCCGCGACAATCTATCTTAGAGTACTCGTTGTAGAATCATCATCGTTGGATTGGGGTTGTATGCATAACGACCAACATGACCTCTTTATCTTTGCATAGGTCACAGTTCCGGGACGACCTAGACAAGCTCCCAAGATTGTGGAGGTTAACTATCAAAACCCCTCCAGTGCTAGATTAAGGCAAACACGATTGAAGTTCCTGCCGGGCGTTCTACGGACTCTCAGGGGTCTTCCGAAATTGTAGAGAGTTCTTTTCGTGGATGTTTTCACATCATTGTGGTTCGGGAATACGCGTTTGAGGTTGAAGCGATTGCTGAGAATGTGGGCGATCCAATATCTTCTAGAAAGGGCCGGACGCAACTTTGGGCCGGGAATCGGATTCAATGTATGTGGTGAACTTTCAAGAAGAGATCTACGGAGGTCCTGGCGCCACCTTAGCAATTGGCGCTACACTTTACACCGCCGCTCATATGGAATTTGTGATCTCACATATATTTCGGGAAGGAAATCGAGTGGCGGATATGTTGAGCAAGAAGACGGAGTACAACACGTGGTGGGCGTCCCACCACATGAGCTTATAAATTATCTCACCGATGACTATGTTGGCCATTCCACCTATTGGTTTGTTAGTTAAAGACGTGTTGCTTCTTCATTTCTTTACGCCCTGGGGTACTCTTTTTCCTTTCAAGGTTTTTTTCCCACAAGGGTGGGTTTTACCGGAAGGTTTTAATGAGGCCCCAACCATTCAGCCATTTGGTCGCTTGTGACCATTTTGCTTTATTTTTTGACATTGTTTTTAGGCTTTCTTTTGGTTACCTCGATCAGCCTGTGATCAAGATTAATCTCTTTCATTTTTTATATAAAATTTCGCATTTATTTAAGAAATGAATATGTCAAGCGGGAATAAAACCAAACCGTATAGGGGCAAATAATATCTTGAACCACAATAGCCGGATGAGAAACAAGAATCTTAGTGATACTCTTGAACAAAAATTAATAAGCACAATTGGTCACCATAAGCTAGAATTAAGATTAACAGGAAGCATCTCCATCGAAAGAAGCTACGATCACAATCACATCCACCCCAACCACATCCCATGCAACGTAAGAAAACTTTCTAGGAAAACCATTCAGCCCAGTGCACTATTGAGGTCCATAGAGAAAATCGCGCCGCTAATATTTGTCCGAGATTTCATCCTTCATTTATCCTTCCATCACCCCCGCACATAATGCATTATTATCTTGCGGAATTACTCTATTCTCACTTGTCTCTTTGGGTTCTTCAACAATGAAATAATCATCAAACTGATGGACTTGCATCTCTCTCTCTTAATTAGGAATTTTCTCACCATTTTTCCGAGGGTCCTTCACCTTGAGGTTCGGGGTTGAGGAAGGTCCCGCCCCTATCATTCATATGGTTCTTTCCTTTTTCCTCCTCGAGTTGCGGTTCTTTGTGCATCGCCTAGTATAGCTTCATTGCCACGAGCAACTATATTAGCCTACTCAACTAGTCAGACTAACTATCTCAATGCTTCCTCAAAGAGCAGGAATTGACTTCTCATTTCCATCTTTTTGTCGCTGTACGCTTGCCAAAAACATCATCCGCATTAGAAAGTGCAGGCTTGGGAGAGGGTCAACCAGCACTAACCCATAATATGCATAGTTTTTGGACTCCCACTACCTGAGTTTTTGGGATCTTATTTTCGTGAGCGGATTCAGCTGAATCATCAATCTGCATTTTCTCAATTGTTTCTTCCTTCTTGAGTATTCTCATCTACCATAGCTTTCGATCGTAGTTTCACCTTCAATATTTCCAACATGAGGTGAAGGAAAATCAACTGCGGTATAGAGAGTTTAGTTGTTTCCGCATAACGTTGCTAATTATCCGAGTAGGGATTGAAGCTTCCCTAGCTCACCAAACTCCTTTCTTTCAACCATTTCCCCTTTGACTCCAAGAGGGAAGCTTTTTTCTTGAAGAAATCGAAAATATATTAAAATGGAAAAGAGTAGTCATGATAGCTAAATGGTTGGGGCCTCGTTAAAACCTCCTAAGCTGTAAAACCCACCCGTGTGGGAAAATCCTCGCAAGGAAAAAGAGTATCCCCATAAAAAACGTCCATATAGATAGAACAAGAAAAACACAACGACGTATTATCTAATGAATCGAAAGTGACATGAAAACATAATCCTCCGTGGGCGTGGACATAATATCTTTCGGGGAATACCCCACCAAGTCTCCGATTGCAATTTCTACTTAGAAAGTCCGCCACTTGATTGCCTTCACGATAAATATGAGAAACCACCAAAATCCATTTGAGGAATCATGGGAAGAGTATACCGCCATTTACTCAAGTGACGCCATGGGACATCGAAGAACGCTTATGGATAAGATTCACCACATAAGTAGAATCCACTCTGCCAAAGATTATTCCAACCCTTAACAAACGCATAGTGAATTGCCAACATTGCCGCCATCACCGGGCCCAAACGCATAACCCGCACCACAACGATCCACAAATCATCCCCAAAAGAAACCTCGATAATTCCGTAGAAGACCCCAACCGCCGTAAGTCTACCTGGTGCTCCTAAAGCGCCATCCGTATTTACCTTACATGCACTATGTTCCGAGCTTTCCTTGGCCGACCAGAACATGAAGTCTCCGGCTGATGAAAACATCCCATTGATCATTATTCATGCAACACGATCTAAAGATGAAGATTCAACGATGAGAACCAAAGTCGGACAATCGCAACGCCCACCGGCCCGTGTCTTATCATTGAATGCCAAATCATTCCAGGATATGCCAAATAAGCCATATACAAGATAATCCGCTACCGCCATAAAAAAAGAGACCTATTCACTGATCCGAATGTCATCAAGTGCACCAAGAATTCATTAAAACTTCGAGCAAGATGAAAGTGAACACAAAGTTACTAAAGATCCAACGCCAAAGGACCCCCGCAAAGACACAAGAGACAAATAAATGATTAGTGATTCCCGCATTAGCACAACAAAGACCAAAGACAGAGGGGCCGAGAATCTTCGATTTCGCAACAAACCAGGATCGCCACGATTATGAATAGCACGCCAAGCCACAATCAAATGCGCTCGAGATGTAAGGGGATCAAATCCATGAACCCCAATTGACCATAGGAGATGATGGACGAAAGATGAGAATACGCAAGCCAAGAAATCTCCCATCAACGAAAATGCATCCAAACCACTTTTATCCTTCTCGAGGATAAGGGCCAGGAAAGTACAATGTCGACTAGGTCTAAATAAGCCTAAATGAAAGAAAAGTGAAGTGCCAGGAATCATCGTAAGCAGTCGAGATACATTGCCGAACCCCAATGATAGAACGAACCCCAATGCCTTTTGCCTTGGGCATACAACAACAAGCCCAATTCACCACTGATACTTTAATTAACATCACGATCCAAATAAAATTACGTAGCGCCTTTCTCCATTTGCTTGAGCATAGATATCGGCCACTTGTAAATAATCATAGTATGGACAAAGGAACTAATAATGACCGAGTTAACCAAGCAAACTCTCCTAGCAATGGCGAGTCAGTCCCTTTCATCTTCGAAAATTCTAATAATTTTATCAAATACGGTACAAAGCGGTGGCTTTGCATCACCATAAAGATAGGCGCCAAATAAACCGTAGGAAAGGCCTGATCGATCCCATAATATTTTGAATACGATTACGCATACGGGTAGAAACACTACTGCCGAACAAAGATTTTGATTTTCGAGATTGAAGGCCTGACTCCAAATATTGGCGTAATCCATGAGAATCAAGCATCGCGCATTATCGAAGCCCACACATAATAAATATGTCATCCGCATGGAGAACCGAAGCGAGGAAAATAATATGCCTTGGAGCCAGGAAACGCGCGGAGTGATTATTGGACATCGCTGCACTCAAAAGTTTACTCATAACTTCCTCCGCGATACAAAAAAACAAAGAGGACAAAGGATCACCCCGCCTAACCCTCTAGTGCGGGAAAATAACTCACCGAAGCCGAACCATTTAATAAAACCGAATCCCGGCCGATTGCAAAATAACACAATCAGTGTAGGCGAAGATAATGCAGAAACCAAACGACGTTAACATGCAGAACATGCGTGAATACACATTTCTGTAAATTAAAAGCTTTATTAATATCTCAAGTGGGGAAATTTATTTTTAGATTTTGATGAATGCCATGTAAAACTTAGACTAGAAAGTTGGCACCCCATTTTCTTTGTAATTTGCATTATAATAGATAGAGTGGTCATTCGAGCCGAGTCAAGCGCCTATGCCTAAAATATGCAAGAAGTCAACTGAGACTAGAATGAAGACTCATTCACGTGAGGCTGTTGAGTATGGCAAGGAAGAAAAGACAGAACTCGACTCCCCGGAGAAGTATCAAATGAGATGTGTACTGTGTGAAGTGTCAGTCAACTCAAGATAGCCAAGTCTCAAGTTGAAGTGACGGATGAGTCATCCAATGATTGGGAGGCGACTCGAGTCACTGGGAAGTTTAGAACCGCGGTCAAGCAAGACAATCAAAAGAGTCCGGGTACTTAAGTCAAGAAAGATTGGCAAATAAGTAATACTTCCATGCGCAATATTCTAGTGCAGTCGAGAAGCGTGCAAAAGGAATAAACCAATGGGAAACACGCTTTTTATGACCAGGCCTTTCTGGTGTCAAGGTTCATTTGTCGAGGAAATGTCAACATCAGGAGCGCAGAATAAAGACAAAAAGCTCAACGACTACTAAGTATTTTGAAAATTAGCCTATTCTCGCATATTACATTATATCTCATTTGATAATTTGCATTCAAGCGATAATTAACAAAGTGCTAAAATCAAGTGTTAAACAAACTTAAACCAAATTCAAGGGTGTTAAGTCTTGTTAAAATCTCATCACAACCAAGTTAGTATAAGACGCTAAGCGGTGATTCTATCAAGAAGCTCGATGCGAAGATGCATTGAGTGGCTAACTCACTGGTTAACTAACTTAGTTGTCCATCGAGACTTAGTCGTGAAATTGCTCGAATATTTTTAAAAGGACTAAATTTCGAAAAGTTGGTAGGTTTATTCAACCCCCTTCTAAACCTTTACACTCACCCGCAGGACCTATAAGTGGTATCGTGAGCGGTTGGTTCTGAGCCTTCCGCAGTTCTTGAACTAGATCTCTAAACTTTCAAAAAAATTTAACACATGTTCTTTTTTTCAAAAGCCATTTTTCTATATAGCAAAGTTATCATGGAAGCAATTATGACTTGCATCCCTATGTTCACCATCGCAGGAATTTGATGACCTGAAAATACATATGGAACTCATCTATCACTTTACATGATGAGATGTGGATAGTGATAGAGGATGGGCCAATCGCAAAAATAATGAAGGTGAATACAAATGCAAGGAGAGTCAGGCGTTTGGGCGAGGGAGGTCGCTCCTCTGGTAATCAGGTTATGGTTGAAAACCTGAGTTGAATGGACAAATGGAGAGGGGAAAACCCGGTCACATGATGTGGCCAAGGACATACTCTACAAAACCTTGGACAAAGCCATGTTCAACAAAGTCAAATCTTGCAAGGCATTGCCCAAAGAAATCTGGGATAAACTAACCTTAATTTGTGAAGGATCACGGCAAATGAGGAAAATAAATTATCTATTGTTGTTCAAAAATTTGAGAACTTTAAAATGTTGCATAGTGAAACAATGGACCAATGATGCTAGATTCACAAATTACAAATGAGCTCTCAAAGATTTGGGAAAGAATACACACGAAGGAGATGTGTATGAAGATACTAGGAGCCTCCTCGCCGAGTGGGAAATGAAGACTATGGCTCTAAGCGCACTGGCCGGACCTATCAAAAACAACCAATCATGAACTATTCCCACTCCTCAAAGCAGGAGTTTCGAAAGCTGAGAAGAAAGGATCAAGAAGAGATAGTCAGACGAAAATAAAAATGCTTCCTCATACCAAGGAAGGGAAGAGAGTCAGAGACCAAAGAAGCACACCAGGAGGAAATCGGCCTTTGATGGTTAAAAAGATTCAACAAGTTCTTCAACAAGAACTACAAAAGAAATAAAGGTGAATCCTCCAGAGCACTCGCCTCCCTCCAAGTCAAGGGAAGATAGGCCACCAAAGAGAGTCGAGTATCAAAAGGTCAATATCAAAGAACCGACAACCCAAGAAATGAGAGAGTCGATCAAAAGCGAAAACCTCGGTTAAATTGCATACGACACTTCGCCTATTGGGACAACCCATATCTCGTAGTCAATAAATACAAGAACGGTTATATAGTGCGCTCCCGCAGAAATAACATAAGAAAAGAAAAGAAGAGCAATGTTGTCGAGCCACAAATAATAAGTCGGAAGATACGTACAGACT